>CM032228.1:35212500-35360000 GCA_019009955.1 Riptortus pedestris
CGTGTGTGTGTGTTGTGTGTGTGTGTGTGTGTGTGTGTGTGTGTGAGAGAGAGAGAGAGAGAGAGAGAGAGAGAGAGAGAGAGAGAGATTGTATAAAAATGTTCATATCATCATTATTATGAGCCTGATCAAAAAATCGTATATGATCAATTTAGTTACAAATTGTATAATAATAGTTTGTAACTCAAAAACTAATGAAATTATTTATATTTTTGGTTTCTACTTTTAACAAACCCCTACTTCTAATCATTTTACATTATAAAAACATTCAATATATCATGAAAAATAGTCTACCAATCTTTATTATAGATCTTGAGTATATGAGATATTCTGGAATTCATTCTATGTAGCGATCAATAGAATATGCTCAGAGAGCCCTCAATTTTTATTAGATCTATACCATGCTCGATATTAACCAATTAATGTAAAATTTAAGATGAAATTCGTTAATGGAGTATGAGAGTAAAAGACCAGATTATGTCTCGTTATTTTTATATGGTCGAAAAATTGCACTAGAGTGCTTATCCTGCACATTGTTCTCTTACTAACCCAGATGATTGTATTTTTTTCCCAGCTTTCAGTTAAACTCCATTCGTACTGATCTCATGTCCTAAGCACGTTGTTTTAAATCCGGCTTACATAAGCCTCTTATTATAGGAGTAATACGGAATCCAATGTGAGAATAGATCATCAGCGTCTGCGAAATCTGCTTAGATTATGCATCGCCTGTCATCAGTTATTACTTAATAACTTAGAACAGTTCGAAGTTTTTCAGTGAATTTTTGTGTTTCCATGTGTCAAATTAATTAGGAATCCAGTTTTTCATTTAAGTAAGTAGGTAGAAAAATATCACTTGAAGATCATATTTCGATGACCGAATTTTTGGTTTCCATAAGGGCCCTGAAGAGTATAGTAGGTCCCTCCTAAGTAGGTAACTCCTTGGTAGGTTCGATGGACATTTGAAGAAACATTTCGAAAATCGCGTCTGTTACCGCTCTAGCGGTCGTAATTATTGTCTTATCGTTACCAAACTTAATATGTAATCGTTTTATACAAAAACAAAGGTCAACTTCGTTAACGGTTGAAATCGGACCAGGGGGAGGGGGGTTTAGAGGGGGAGAATTTCGAAAATTCTTAATTTCCCCGTTATTATGGGTCGGATCGAAAAATTGTATAGAACCAATCTTATTGCAAATGTAATCTTCTATAAATGTTGTTATGTACATTTTTTCACTATCTCGATTATTTACTGAGATATTTGCATTTTTTAGTTTTCGATCTTCAGTAAAGCCCTACTCATACTCATCTCATATTTTCAATATTCTATTATGTTATGGAGGACTTTATTTGAAGCTTAAATACCAAATATTGTTCACATTGAACATTTAAGTTTTGAGATAAATGCAAATACGTGGCGCACGTAGGAAATCTGCATAGTTAGCACAGGGGCTGCGCGTGAAGGTTTTTTTTTTTTTTTAAAAAAAACGAACTCCGTGTCATCTCAGAGGAATTATGAACGATTTTCCACCGCCTCGTTAATCATGATGGCAGCTAATTTGAGGAAGGCCATGCATTCGAAGTCTATGAGGTAGAAAAAGAGGTTGTCAGCTGACTGTTGCAACAGAGCGGGAGGACGGGGACACTATTCAAGCCGATGACACGGACAGTCATAATTACCACGGTATGCATTGTATCATTAGCTAAAACTCTAGCCTGCCATTAGGGCATGGCCCATAGAGGACGCTAGTTTCGCCTTGACATCTTATCCGAAGCACGCTCACCTGTTCGCCGCTACATCCGCTCTCAAACATTTGGGATTGTAACGGTGCCACTAGATTCTAACTGTCAAGAGCTTGCTTTAGTTCGATGGGGTATTGGGATTATTGCTCTCTTAACTCAAATCTCGAAAATTTCTACAAGTGTCCCTCGATCCTCTCTACAAGATGAATATAATCTGTACATTAATCTCATCCTTACCAAACTTCATACTTTAAGTCCTGTAAGACTAAAGTTGGAATTCGTTAACGAAGAAAATAAAAGTCCTTCACACAGGAGCTGCGTAAACTAAGCAGACTTCCCACGTGAAGTTATACAATAGAGAAATCTCCATACGAGAGCTGGACAGTTACGGAAACGGCCGGACTAGCTTACGGCGGAAACGAATAGAACCGATCTTAGCCGATCTCATCTCGTCCGTTAACGGCGCACACTTAATAAAAATGTAAATATCTCGGTTAATATTCAAGATAGAGAATAAATGTATGTAACAATATTTATAGTAAATTTAATTTGCAATAAGATTGGTCCTATACAATTTTTTAATCCGACGTATAGTAGTACGTATAGAATGACCCAATGAGATTGATAACTAAAAGACGTTAACAATTACAAGGCCAAGAGCACACTGAAACGAAATGGTGTAGGAAGGAGGAAAGGTACAGGGAAGAACGTCATTCTCTCTGAAAATGTCTAATCCTGAAAGGCAAAACATTTCTCGCTCGGGTCAATTTGATACGTGCGTCACCAGTTAAGGGTTAAATAACAAAATGAACAACTTTTGTTATGTGCATCTTTGCCGAAAAACCAATAGGAAACGAAATATATCAATTTTTCAAATCAGGCCTCCCTTGTAACCCCCATTCCTGTTCGTCTCTGAGAATGTTTATATAGTCTAACTTGGGTTAGTAGTAATATATGTACTAAGTTTCATAATATTAAGTGTAATAAACCTCAATAGCGGATTTCCCTTAAGAGATCTCTGTTAATAAATATTCGTTCCTTACACGGTTATGGAGGTAAGGGATGAAAACGAGCAAGACTTGAGGGTTATGGGTTAACATTGTTCGTACCTGACCGGCGTTAACCTTGTACATCTTGGGGCGCAGATTCGCCCCCTAGAGACAGTGAGCATCGTCCGGGGGAAATATATATGAATAAATGTGATGGGGTCATGCAACCTGCGGCTCAATATCCCCCTGAGCCTAGTTCCAGCATAGCGTCTCCAAAATATGCCTCTATTTATTCTTCAATGCCTTTATTTCATGCCTTATTGTTAGCAGATTTCACTTAGGGAGAATCAGCTACTGAAGTCGTACTCATGATGTGAAAAATATCCTCAAACGTCCATTGATCCTACCCAGGAGATGACGAAAATGAGGTCCGTTAAAAACTGTATATATATATATATATATATATATATATAAATATCTTATCTTATATATAAAAAAGAATGTTTGTATGTATGTCCGTTGTAGACTCGTAAACGGCTGAACCGAATTTTATGAAACTTGGTATGTATATTACTACTAACTCAGGCTAGGTTTCTGGCTACATTAGTAGTCTCTGAGGCGAACAGGAATGGGGATTATAAGGGAGGCCTGAAATTAAAAATAGCGATATTTCGTCTCTTATTGGTTTTTCGGCAAATAAGCACATAACAGAAGTAGTTCATTTTTTTTTTTTAGAGTAACTTTTGTAATATACACTTTTGTCGAATAAAATGACTTATAAGGCACAAAAGACTCAACCGAACTAAACGAAACTCCGTATGTGATTTGGTATTAACACCTCCCTGATTATATGCTTTTTTAAAATGTCGAGGTACGAAAAGGAGTGGGGGTTATAAGGGAGGTTAGAAACATAAAATGGCAATATTTCGTGACCTATTCATTTTTCGGCAAACGTGCGTATAATAAAAGTCGCTTGTTTTGTCATTTAAAGTAACTTTTGTTATATGCACTTTTGCCGTATAACGAAGCATAAATGAGGCATACACGAAAAACTATAGAAGTGGTCAACAATATTATAGAACACGAAAGACTAAATCAAAATCAACGAAACTCCGTATTTTAGCAGTTTTTTTGACAATGAGCTATATTAACATTTTTAGGAACGAGCAGGAGTGGGGGTCGTTAGGGAGGCATGAAATGAAAAATCCTCATATTTCGTTTCCTATTGTTTATTTTTGGGACGCACGACAAAAGAAGTTTAATTTGATATGTAGAGTGACTTTTGTATATACATCTTTATCGTAATTTAGTATTTTAGTTGGTGGCGTAGCAACGCGCGCAGGGTACAGCTAATATATATATATATATATATATATATATATATATATATATATATATATATTTGTCTATTATATATATTCTTCATATTTTATCGCAAGGGTCACCAATAAAAAACATTTTTTCGATGGAAACTTTATTGAAACTGCCCTACATGTTTCTTGGCTTACTTGCCACTTCAGAGGCTATCCCTTTTCAAAAAAAAATTAATAACATTAATTGAACAAAACCCTTATAATTTATTGCTAGATATTGTATTAATAGGTGCCTAAATATACTATCTTTTATTGGTGACCCCATGCCATAAAATATATTGGGTCCATAATAATAAGAAAAATTATATATATACTTGTTTGATAATGCTCTAGCGGTCGCAATTGTTGTTTGATCGTTACTAAACATGATATTTAATCACTTTATGTAAATAGAAAGATCAAGTTCGTTGATGATAGAAATCGTATCATTGAGATTTTGCACATAAATAAATTTTGATCGAAAAATTGCACATAACCAATTTTATTACAAATTAAATAATCTACAAACATTCTTATATAAATATTTTGTCTATCATTAATATTAACCGAGATATTTGCATTTCTTAGCTTCCATCTTATAGTAAACCCCCACTCCTGCTCATGTCATATTAACAATAAGTTAACATTTTAGCAGATTTCCCTTGAGGAAAATCAGCTATTGAGGTTGTACTCATGACGAGATTTTCAAAATATTTCTTCAAATGTACATCGATCTTACCTAGGAGATGACGAAATATATATATATATATATATATATATATATATATATATATATATATATATATATTTGTCTGTTACCGCTCTAGCGGTCGCAATTATTGTTTAATCTTTACCAAACTTGATATTTAGTCGTTTTATGTAAAAAGACAGATCAAGTTCGTTAATGGCTGAAATCGGACCAGTGGGAGGGGGAGTTTAGAGGGGAGGATTTTCGAAAATTCGAAATATCTCCGTTACTATACGTCGGATCGAAAAATAGTATAGAATCAATCTTATTGAAAATTAAATGTACTATAAATATTGTTATATACATTTATTCTCTATCTTGAATATTAACCGAGATATTTGCGCTTGTATTAAATGTGGGGGGACGAAAGTGAGTTTCCCACCAAAAGCTAGTTCGGCCGTTTTCGTAACTGTTTGGCTCTCGTGAAATTACTCTATTGTAATACATAACGTGGGAAATCTGCTTAGTTTAGGCAGCCCCTGCGTGACGGACTTTTATTTTAAGGTTATGTACCAAATACTATTTTCAAGAGACCTTTATTTTGTATTTTCATTATGTGATGGCGCCATCAATTAAGATTTTTCGTTCTTACTCGAAAATGTTTATTTTATCTATACCATAATTAATATTTAGACTTTCCTGTCACTCATATATCTTATTAACTGTAAACGGACATGAAATAGTGGAGTAGAGTGGGGGGGGGCGATTCGAATATTCAAAATATATCTGTTATTATGAGTCGAAACGTCAAATGTGATTGAACCAATCTTGCTAAACTATTGGTGATCTACAATGGTTTTTTTAATACATTTTTTCGTTACTCAAATACTAATTGTGTTTTTTGTAACTCCTTGTTTTCTCTCATCTGTAATCCCATCAGTAAAATTGCGTCATGTGTAAAACCTCAATTGCTGATTTCCCATATGGGAAATCTGAGAGATCGTAGGGAAAAAGATTTGCTAAGTCACTTTATTGTAAAAATGCAGATTATTCGAGAAAAAGGAAACTCACTAAAATGGCGTAGTTCTTGTGGATACAACTTCTTGTGTCTTATTTTTCCTGAACCATTAAAATAGATAAAATCTAATACATGTTCTGTTGAGCTGAAACTCTTATTTAGAGAGGTTATTCCGAGAGAGAGATGCCACAACTTGATGCCAGTATTTGATAAATAGCAAATAGCTTCCGTTTTGTGACAGTCTAATTAAGATATATATCTATTTATGAAGAGATCAACGACTTTTCTCAAGTGCAACCACCTGTGCCAAGGATTCATTCTCAGTCGTTAGTTCTAATTGTCAACCTGGCCAAAACCAACTTCAACATTTGGAGCAATCACTTTTCACGTCCCCTTTTCCTTCCTTTTTTTTTTTTTTTAGGGAAATCAGCTATTGAGGTTGTACTATGAGTGAATAAGTACGACCTCTTTAGCTGTATTCTCACATGCTGGAGAATGGGTTCAGGTGAAGCTATCACACATTGAATTCCGCATTCTTCCTTTAGAAAGACTCTACGTAAACAAGATTTGAATCATGAGATGTTTCGTCATACCGTAAATATAATGTGAAAATTCTAGGATTGTAATTTAGCCGTTTACTGAAGGAAAAACGCATTTAAAAAAAAAATAGGTCCGTCATGCAGGGGCTGCGTAAACTAAGCAGATCTCCCATGTGAAGTTTTACAATAGAGAAATCTGCATACTAGTAACAGTAGTAGTAACGAGTCTGTACCAATTTCACGAGAGCCAAACAGTCACGAATAGACCCGACATCAGCCGATCTCATCTCGTCCATTATCTGCACACACTTAATAAAAATGCAAATATCTTGGTTAATATTCAAGATAGAGAATACATGCACATAACAATATTTATAGTAAATTTTATTTTCAATAGAATGGTTCTTACAAGTTTTCGATCCGAAGTATAGTAACGGAGATATTTCGAATTTTCGAAATTCCCAACTCTGAACCCCCCCCCTCACACTGGACTGATTTCAGCCATTAACGAATGAACTTGATCTTTCTTTTTACATAAATGCCGAGTTTGGTAACGATTAAACAAAAATTGCGACCGCTAGAGTGACAGACAGACAAAGATATATATGTATGTAGTTTTGAACGGACTTCATTTACGTCATCTTCTGGGTAGGAACGATAGCCATTTGAAGAAAATTTTCAAAAATTTCGTCATGAGTACAACCTCATTAGTTGATTTCTCTCAAGGGATATCCGCTAATACAAACTACTTTTACAAGTTTCAGCTATAGGCTTTATGCTAAACTATTGTTGGAAAGGATATTAAGCAATTTATATCTAAAACGACTTTAGAAAAGCCTACTAGGTTGTCAATGGCAGAAAAATATCTTATGTTAAAGTTGTCATCGCAACTGAAATCCACAATAAATTGAGTTTTTTCCTATTAGGAATTGGAATACTGTTTCTAAATGTGCAGAATTGGAAAGAGTTTGGGCTCAGAAATCCTTCATTTCATTACTTCAGGTTCCTGTAATATCTTTGACTTTTAGTTTCGTCGTTTACTTGGGGATAGAACTATTATTTGAACTTCATAACGGATTGTACGGTGAAGGTGTCACTGGAGAGTATATAATAAAGATTATTTATAATCGTCCAGTTTGTGTCACTACTTGAGGTTTATCTACCCTCTACTAGGTCACCACCCTTTTGTAACCAGAGAGGTGCTAAAGATTTTATTGTGTGGGTTCGTCACCAAATAAATTCAGGAACAGAATCGAATCCAAGACTCTAGATTTACCAACTCCATAACTCGCTTGCTAACCCGAACTCCCTACTAAGGTTAGATATAGGGAATTGTCTGATCTGTGAAGTGCCACTTGGAAGTATACTTGAGAGCTGAATGGGGTATAATGTCGCCCACCTCACAAGCCAGCCTACAATAGCGCCTTGCTCTATGAATCCATATGAATAGCTAAGGCATCGACCACTTCCGCCAACCTATATCACCTCATTCCCATTTCGTAATCCACAAAACTCTTCACTGCATTAGAGATTAAAAAGTCCGTCACGCAGGGGCTGCGTAAACTAAGCAGATTTCACACGTGAAGTTGTACAATAGAGAAATCTGCCTAATAACAGCTGTAATAGTAAGCAACCTCTAAACCTATTCACGAGGGACTAATAGTTACAGAAACGGCCACCAGAGCTTTCGGCGGAAAGGCCGAACATAGCCGACCACACGCAGAATACAAATGCAAATATCTCGGTTAGTATTCAAGATACAGAATAAATGTATAGAACAATATTTATAGCAAATTAAATTTGCAATAAGATTTATTCTATACAATGTTTTGATCCGACGCATAATAACGGAGATATTTCGACTTTTTGAAAATCCTCCTCTCTAAACCCCCCCTCCCACTGGTCCGATTTCAGCCATTAACGAACTTGATCTTTCTTTTTACATAAAACGATTAAATTCCGAGTTTGGTAACGATCAAACAAAAATTGCGACCGCTAGAGCGGTAACAGACAAATATATATATATACAGTTTTGAACGGACTTCATTTTCGTCATCTACTAGGTAGGATCGATGGACATTTGAAGAAAAATGTCGAAAATTCCGTCATGAGTACAACCTCAATAGCTGATTTCCCTTAAGGGAAATCTGCTAAAAAAATAAAAATAGCTTTCAGGGTATATTCTCCATATCTAAGCGCTGGGTTTAGTTAATAAAGTACGAATAACTGGCTTAATATATCAGTTACGAAAAAATAACAAGACTGCTTCTATAGGACTTTTTGAATCGATTCATAACGTAGATATTTTGAATTTTTGAATCCCCACGAACCGCCCTCCTATTACTTATCCGATTTCATTCATTAACTAATGTAATCATTAGTGCTAAATGAAACTGCTAAATATTTAGTGTGGCATAGATCAAATAATCTTTTTCGAGTCAAAAATAATGTTAATTGATGGGGTCATTATAATGAACTTTTCATGATATATTCGACTTTACATACGCTGTCTAAAAGTATGCATTTGCAAAGGTCCTATATTCTATTAATATCTGAGACAGGTAAAAGAATGTATATAACACCATTGATTAAAAGGAAATTAAATTGGTTCTATACAATTTTTTCAATACATCTTATAATAACAGAGATATTTCGATTTTTAGATACCCCTCCCCCTCCCACTGGTCTAATTACTTCCATTAAGGAACTTGATTTGACATAAATCGTTAAAAAAATGATTTTGGAGACGACAAAACAATATTGCGAC
The DNA here is from genome assembly GCA_019009955.1 of Riptortus pedestris. NCBI lineage: Eukaryota > Metazoa > Arthropoda > Insecta > Hemiptera > Alydidae > Riptortus > Riptortus pedestris. The sequence continues at coordinate 35,221,594 of CM032228.1, forward strand.
TAAAATGCAAATATTTTATGTACAGTAATTCAAATAAAGTATTAGAACCGCGAATATAAATGGTACTGTTGTCATACCTGTTGGTGGAGACCGTCGTCACTGGCTGATGATGGAGTACAGCTGGCAAAGGCTTTCGATGCGACGGCACCATCTGCAGGCCCGTCAAAAGTTGTACGGTTTACTGAACATTCAGGTTCAGTAAAACTGAACAACAAACGTACATACAACAACATTTTATATATAGTTTTTAAAAGATGTTGAATCCCTATTTTTTGGATGTGTATGCGCGTGGGTGCGCTCCTGTGTGTGTGTGTGCGTGTGTGTGCGTGCGTGTGTGTGTGTGGAGAAAGACTCAGTATGGATGCACACTAATCATAATACATTATTAAAACTGCGAACACTATTAATAATATCCGAAGGACTATTGAATTCCCACCATATTATTTTGCCCATTAACCTTAACCATAACCAAAGTTCATTCATTATAAAGTAACAACTAACGTTTAAGTTGAGTAGTAGTAAAAACTAAGCATTAGCATTTTTCTGAGACAGCTACAACTGTGTGGTTAGTAAATACACGAATTGTGCGAATAAAGAAGTTATCAGGTTCAAAATATTTATGAGTTTCATTTTGAAACACTAATGCTGTTTACATGCTGTCAGTACCGTAAGCAAATACAACAGCCTCACTGAATAAACATGGAAGATCCCGTAGTGTTGATTTAACTGTCTTCTTGTATCGCTAAACCTAACTCAAGAGGCATAACAAAAGCATTTCTGGGGTATTCGGACGCTCTTCTGTTTGAGGCTTTCATTTAGTGAGTATGTCACTAAGTAAATTCCTGACGCCCATGTGGGAATACCACCAAAAACTCTAGGTTAACCAAGTACATACGAGTTCGATTCCTGCAATATCATTAGGATTTAATTTAGAGACAGGCCCACTAAATGTATTCATTGCAACTCTGATTATATTTATTTAAACATTACTATTTCATTTTTTTGTGAGGGTATTAATGTTTTTTACCTTTCACAGTTAGTGGCTACCAGAACAGAGAATGTAGCTTTCTCGCCTTACGGGTTGGTGTCTGTGGCGTTGGTGTTGTACGAAGGGACGAGCGGACCAACAGCAGCTGAGATACACAACACCTTGAGGTTGCCTTGGGATCGGCAAGTGACGAGGATAGGATTCAGGGACTTGCACAGATATCTGAAGGTAATGTATTTTGACAAAAACCTCAACTTGAGATGTATTTTTTCATATTAAAAGTAACTTTGTATTATTATTTTTTTAGAGTTATTTCACGAACGATGGATTTCTCCGAGGGCTTGTTCTCAGCAAACCAGATGTGCTACTTAATAAAAATTATACAACACAACTACAATTTTACGGTTTCGATTTTAAGTCAGAGAGTCCAACAAAACCTCCACTTCCCCCTCCTCAAGCACCAGGCAGCGGGACGACCTTGGCTCCTTTTACATTGGCTCCGACAACTATAAGAAGCACTTCGCGCACAACTCTCGTGACTACAGCAGAAACTACCATTAGGACCACGACTGGGAAGACTCCCCAAGAGACGACGATAGCGCCAACAACATTAGAGACAACGAAACCAGATGTGACAACTATTATGACTACAGAGAAAGAAGTTGAAAGTAAGGATATGGATGAAAATCTACCAGAAGCGCCAAGCGAAACAACTAAACAACCCACAACGGAGGGAATAACAGCAAAAACTACAATTCACAATGGTGTGGAGGAAGAAGTCAGTAAGACTACAGCAAGTATGACTGTTGCAACAGAAAATATGAACCCGACACAGGAGCTAACAACGGAGTTAGTTCCACAAACTGAACCACCAACTACATCAGTGCAGACTACTTCGACCACAAAGATAGAACCTTCATCGGAGGTGACGCCCGCTCCGACTACCATGACACCCGCTCCACCTCAAACAACAAGCCCTTCACCTTTGCCAACCACAACTCCTCCTCCACCAACAACAACAAATCCTCCTCCACCGACTACAACAAATCCTCCTCCTCTACCTACAACAACAAACCCTCCTCCACCACCAACAAATCCTCCTCCTCCACCAACAACTACAAACCCTCCACCACCAACAACAACAAACCCTCCTCCACCACCAACAACAACAAACCCTCCACCAACAACAACAAACCCACCTCCACCAACAACAAACCCTCCTCCTCCGCCAACAACTACAAACCCTCCTCCACCACCAACAACTACAAACCCTCCTCCACCACCAACGACAAGCCCTGCACCCCCACCAACTACAACGAACTCACCAATAGGTACCACAATATCCAATACAGAACCATTAACGACAACACCCAGTTCTGAAGCCAGTCCTGAGACAGCCAGCCTACCTCCCCCACCTTCAGAAGATCCATCCGCCACCACGTCTGAAGGCTCGACCCAAGTACCGGCAGTTGCGGAAACAGACAATGTTGCCAGTGAATCCGAACGAATTACCAGACTAGAGCGAGCACTTTATCACAAAGGTTACGGTAATAATTACAATTCTTTTAATTATTTTATTATTACTTAATTAATATTTTCTCCCTTCTCTAGTACTTATAAAAGTAGATTCTTTCATGATATTTGTGTTCATTTTTTAAACCAAGTTGATATAAAAATATCTTAATAAACTTCAAAACAATAAACAGCAGGACCTAACTGGTAATAAGTGACTGAGAAACTTCAAACCAAAATATTGTTTAATAAAAATATAGAACACAGGGATAAGGAATAAAATTCATTCTCTTCCCATTATGAAGGCTTGGTTTATTATTGTTAATTAGACTTTTCTGCACATCCGCGACGATCTCCATTGCTGTGAGCAATAGTGCATTCTCCACGGATCTCGAACCCGAACCTAAGGTCTATTAACAAACGGACCAAGATCATTCAGACATGCATATAAGAGTTCCACTATTGCACCTCCGCGTAAGAAAAAAATTTATTCTTGCCAAATTTAAAATCAAAATTCAAACACTTCTTTGTAGTTTTTAGTTTTAAACCCATCCGAAAAAAAAATAATCTTTTGTATCGATGTTTTGGTCATATGATGGCTTTATAATAATATTGGTTGATTTTATCCTCTTAATTTGTAAATTAAATGGTTAATCAGAAACACTTTTTTGTGGCTCCTCACAATTTATTTTTAAGAAACGCTAAGCGCTTTCAGGAATTAAATTCCCATCCTCAGAGTGTCAGAGCGTAGGGCGTGCCTATAGAGATGCTACTGGACTTTGCTTCGTTGGATAGAGATAATTCATTAACAAAACCTTACGGCAACTCGCTCGATATGACTCCGTAAGAATATATATATATATATATATATATATATATATATATATATATCACTGACTCAAGACCTGGTCTATATTGGAAATTAAAAAAAGTCCGTCACGCAGGGGCTGCGTAAACTAAGCAGATTTCCCACGTGAAGTTTTACAATAGGGAAATCTGCCTAATAACAACTGTAGTAGTAAGAAACCTCTAAACCTAAAACATTATTTAGGGCGTAACAACCCAGTAGTTTCTAGCCCCAAAAAACAGTTGACCTAACCTCTAAACCTATTCACGAGGGGCGAAGTTATAGAAACGGCCGCCAGAGCTCTCGCCGGAAAGTTCGAACATAGCTTACTGGTGACCAGTATCACGCAGAATACAAATGCAAATATCTCGGTTAATATTCAAGATACAGAATAAATGCGTATAACAATATTTATAGTAAATTTAATTTCTAATAAGATTGATTCTATACAATTTTTCGATCCGATGCATAATAACGGAGATATTTCGAATTTTTGAAAATCCCCCCCTCTAAACCCCCCCTCCCACTTGTCCGATTTCAGCCGTTAACGAACTTGATCTTCCTTTTTACATAAAACGATTAAATACCGAGTTTGGTGACGATTAAACAAAAATTGCGACCGCTAGAGTGTTAACAGACAAATATATATATATATATATATATATATATATATATATATATATATATATGTCTATATATATATATAGTTTTGAACGGACCTCATTTTCGTCATCTCCTGGGTAGGATCGATGGACATTTGAAGAAATTTTTCGAAAATTCCGTCATGAGTACGACCTCAATAGCTGATTTCCCTTAAGGGAGATCTGCTAATAACTTGAAAATCCTTAGCATGTAGCCGTTTACATAGATCCATTCCAGATGGAGAACGGCGGGAAGGCATCCCAAACTGGGTTCCACAATACCAGGATCCTCGCTGGAGTTACCACGCACCCCTCGAGAACTGGTTCTTCACGCCATCTGGAGGAGAGAGGGTGCCTATCATTACCTACACAGCATACCTACCATTCGCCCATATACAGGAGCTGTCAGCGTTAGCACTACAGTTACCTCTAGATGTAAGTATTAATAATAGAGCATGCTAAAGCCTAAGTATAATTTTAATGAGTGTCTGAGAGTTAAGTATTCGCTCTAACCACTCAGGGTGGCTGTAAAGTCAAAGGCCACCACTTCCAAGTAAGGAAGTTACACCATTACCCCTCGAGTACAGGAGGCCCACAGATTTTAACATACTTATAAAAATGGGCTACTATTATGATCATAATGCAGTAATTAGAAGATGGGTGGAAACCTAAAATCGACATGGTTCTAAAATAAAAATAAAAACGATATTAGATTAACCTATGGACGTTTTCTTCTTCAAAGTCCAATGATAAAGATAAAACTGTAGCTCACTCAAGTTTTTTGCTCTAACGACACTCCATTTGCTATCTTTGTATAAGATGAAGTTCGTTGGACCTCACTGGTTATGCATTCATGATTTAATTATTTATTAATTTGTACCTCTGATACAACTATGGAACATGTTTTGTACTAACCGTGTTCTGATAATGTCAACAGACACAATTTGTACAAGTTTCTCTCAGCACAAAAGGATGTAGGAGGTCTCCTTTAGTAAACTGATCACCATCGTCATCCTTTAGATCAGGGGTATCCAAACTACGGCCCGAGGGCCACATCCGGCCCACGGACAGATTTTGTCCGGCCCGCGGAGAGCATACGTGAAAACTCCTTTTAGAGAACATATTTTTTATAGCAAATTATATTTCGTTTACTGAAGTATTCTAATTTTATGTTGAATAATTATTAATATGACATCTACATTGATATGGTCATGGGCTAACTACTCATAACATTGTTGTAGGCTTATTGTTATTGTTTTTGTGATAAGTTGGATAAGGAAACACAGAATTGTAATGAGCAAAGACATGTATAATATGCAGAAAATTTAACTTCAGTATATAATAACTAACAAATTATTAAAATGAATCCAACTTACATTTTAAATAAAAACATAACTTATAACAAGCATAATGACATATGAAATACTAATAAGATTTATGTAATTGAGATTTTCCACTGACAATAGTTTGTAGTTGTGGACTAATTTTACTTGTACCAATTATTAAAAGAGATTTAAGATGCTCATCAGTTAATTTAGATCTGAAAAACATTTTTTGTGTACTTCATTTTGGAGAATGTCTTCTCACACAAATAAGTAGTATCAAAAACAGAAAACAGCCCACGAGCAAATTTATGAAAATTATCAAATTGTGTCAGTGGAAGACTCTAATAAAATTCCGGCAACAATGATAATATGGTTTTGGCCCTCGGAACTTACTGGAGTAATCAGTATGGCCCTAAGGCTGGAAAGATTGGAGACCCCTGCTGTAGAGTATCTTTAGTAGTTGTGGGTAACAGCGATTGTTTTTATATTTGTCACATTCGATGACAAAGGTGTTCGGCAGTGAGATTCTTTTGGTAGATATTACAAATCGGATAATAGAGATCCTTAAGGAGATAGGAATGAGTGTGTGCTGAGAGGTCTAGCTCCAACCTAGCCAGCACAACCTCTTCACTTCTGGAGTTACCAAAACGTTAGTGGCCAGACTATATCCCCATGGCGTACTAACATTATAATTTTCCAAAGGTCTAGATGGCTTTCCAAATACTGCCTTTGGTTGATCGTTGACCGCCCTGCTCCTAAGGAGTTCCTCGAAGGTTCGAGACTTAATTCCTCAGGCTCATTGCTTGATCAGTTTGAATAAGTTCACTTCATTTGTTAAGGTGCAAAACTTAATCAGTAGTTGTTTTTAATATTTCCCATGGGCGCTGACATAATACATTTGATACTGTATGCTTCTTCCTCCAATGGTTCATATATATTATCCTTCTGATTCTCTGAATGACCAGAGCCGCCAAGAACCTTCAAATGGTTACTACGACAGTCTTTTATTATGAGGGCCTTCCGTACAACGCACCCTAATAAATTGAGCCAAAACTTAGAGCCTCGTTGTAACTTACCCCATCATACTTTCCCTAAGAATTAGGATGTGCATATAGAAATTGAAGAAGATCTATAATTTTGTGTATTGAAAGTAAGAAAGAAGCAGGTTCCATCGAGAGTCCAATGCACCTGGCAATTCCCATAGCATTTCTTTAAAATTATTCTCTTTATTTTCAAGATTGTTTGGTTCCAATGGTGTTTCAAACCGAATAATTCATAATCCATCAGAGCCTTTTTTTTTAATTGTTCCACTGTCCACTTTCAGAATCTTATATAAGGTTAGTTCCTGTATGATAACAATTTTTTTCCTAATTCTTTGCACAAGAATTTCTGTAAATGGTACTCATTTGTAATTTTATCCCCCTATTATATTGTATCTTTTCCTCGAATGCTATTTAGGCAAATAAGTAAGTCATGTTCTGCCAAGTGAACATCTCTCTCTCTATATATCCAAGGTGTATAATCATCTTTTTTATCGGGAGGGGTGTTTTACAAAGAGTTATATAATCTATATTAAGGCAGCTGTGGTGTACAAGGAGGTTTTTGTAGTTTTGTTTGTCGTGAATTTGAAATGAGAAAAGACTGAAGATAAGAGTGAGTGTGCTTAGAATGGATTAGCTAATTTCTACTCTAAGGACTTTTTATGTCGACTATAAAGAGTTGGGTGCATGGCTTTACTTTGTTTTGTGAGCAACAGGTCCTCAAACTTCTAGTCCCACAAAATAAAAGTTTCATAAGACAATCCAACCAAACTAATCCTGCACGCAAGTAAATATTCTTTTAATCTGCTTTTTATTCAGTTTATTATTTACTGATCTCATTTTGGTCAAGAGGTGTTATTTAGGTTGGAAATTTCTTGATTAAATTCGATTAGCTTTTCTAAATCCACAAACAGAAAGAAGACTTAAAGTTGAAGCACGTTTTTGGAATAGTGTGTTACGAATAGATATCTATTTATAGAACCAATCTTATTGAAAATGTAATGTTCTATAAAAGTTGTCATGTATGTTTTTTCACGATCTTGATTATTAACCGAGATATTTACATTTTTCAGTTTTAGGCCACCAGTATACCCACACTCCTACTCATGTCATAACAATAAAAAGCTGTTATGTTATGAAGCAATTTATTTGAAACCTAAATACCAAATATTGTTCTGATTGAACTTTTGCGTTTTGATATAAATGCAACTCACGACGCACGTAGGAAATCCACTTAGTTAACGCAGCACTTTTTCTTTCACACTAACATGTTTTCGGCAAGCCCTGCTGTCATCATCAGGTGCTCTCTACTTTAGTACACGCGTCCTCTACTTTAGGAAAATCTGCTAAAATATGGATAATTGTGGCAGACACAATTTCTTTATCCTGATTTTTATAGAATCCAACCCCCAGCCAACAACAAGCTGGATCAGATTTTTCAAATAATCATTATTTATCTTATTTCTACCAATGCTTGAGAATAAATGTCTGAAAACTGCGTAAAAGATGTTTTTGTGTTTTTATTATTGTTATAAATGAATGAACTCCAGAAGGTACCTCACTCCAATAATTTGGGTATCCCACTATGATATCAGCTGTTGACATTATAGTCATGACTTGGTTTCTTCAAATGTCCATTAATCCTACCTAGAAGATGTCGGAAAGTCAGTCACGCAGGAGCAGCGTAAAATAAGATTTCCCACTTGCTGGTATAACACACTCGTGAGTTTTCAAACCCTCCACCTCTATTCCGGGTCCGATTCCAGCCATTGACTATTATGATCTTTAGTGGTGATTGAAACAGTTAAATGTCGAGTATGGTGTAGAACAAATAAACATTTTCGAGTTAAGGACGTAAAATCTTGATTGATGACGTCATCACAAACGGATTTGTATGTATCTGGATAATAAAGGTCTCTTGAAAACAATATTTGGCATTTAACCCTAGAATGGAGCGGTTCGTGATATAATGGCTATTGCTATTCTGATAGTGATAGGAGTGTGGGTGCACTGATGACTAAAATTTAAAAAAAATGCAAATATCTCGGTTAGTATTGAATATAGAGAATAATTGTGTAGAGCAATGTCTATAGCACACTTAATTTGCAATACGATTGGATTTATACCATTTTTTGATCTGAACTATAATAAAATAGATATTATGTATTTTCAAAATCCCCCTTCTTTGGCTTATGGAAACTTGGAAGTATTGCCAAGTTTAAATTCATAAAAAAAAAAAAATGTCCGTCACGCATGGGCTGCGTAAACTAAGCAAATTTCCCACGTAAAGTTATACAATAGAGAAATCTCCATACGAGTGTCGAACTGTTACGGAAACGGCCGAACTAGCTTTCGGCGGAAACGAATAGAAGCGACTATAGCTCGTCCGTTACACTTAATAAAAATGCAAATATCTCGGTTAATATTCGAGATAGAGAATAAATGTATATAACAATATTTATAGTAAATTTAATTTGAAATAAGATTGGTTCTATACAATTTTTCGATCTGACGTATAGTAACGGAGATATTTCGAATATATATATATATATATATATATATATATATATATATATATATATATATATATATATGAGTTTGAACGGACCTCATTTTCGTCATCTCCTGGGTAGGATCGATGAACATTTGAAGAAATTTTTCGAATTTGCCCTTAAGGGAAATCTGCTAAATATCGCAGAAATTCTGCTTATAAGCCTTGAAAATGAATCAGAGGAGCCTACGGTTAGAATTAGGATTTTAATTCTACAATTCATTTGATCAAAACGAGTAAATATAACATTTCATCAGTTCCACACACAATGTAGCATATAATGAACATACTTTTCTATTGAGCAGCTAAATATTTCTGATATTTAATTTCAGGATCCCAGATACTTCATGGTGGTCCTCCTGCCAGAAGAGAGAGAAGGGCTGGGTAAGCTGCTCTATGGCCTACAGTGGTGCCCTCTGCGGGGAATAGTGAATCAACTCAAGACTACAGCTGTATACGCTACAATACCTTCCTTCACTATTGTCAAACACATCAATCTAGTGCCTGCATTAACCAAAGTATGTAACTTCTTGTAAAAGAGCTGTTCAAGTAGGCTTAAAATAAAATAGCTGATTTCCCCTAAGGGAAATCTGCTAATTTAGACGCAGATCCTCATTATTCCACATTTGAAATATTATATTTACGAGCACTTTCACATTAACATATATTATTTGCTGCTTATTACTGCTGAAATGTTTGTAACCGCTTGTGTTTCCCGACTCCTAATTTATTTATTAATTACTGACATGTCTGACCGCTTGTTTTAGCAGATTTGCCTTAAGGGAAATCAGCTATTGAGGTCGTACTCATAGTTTTCCTTCAAATATCCATGATCCTACCCAGGAGTTGACGAAAATGAATTTGTTCAAAACTGTATATATATGTCTGTTACCACTCTAGCGGTCGCAATTTTTATCTTATCGTTACCAAACTTGATATATAATCTTATTATACAAAAAGAAAGATCTGGTTCGTTAACGGCTGAAATCGGACCACTGGAAGAGGGGGGGCGGGTTGAAAGGGGGAGAATTTCGAAAATTCTTAATATCTTCGTTATTATTTGTCGGATCGAAAACTTATATAGAACCATTCTTATTGTAAATTTAATGTTCTATAAATGTTGTTGTGTACATTTTTTTACTATCTTGATTATTAATTGAGACATTTGCATTTTTTAATTTTCGGTCTTCAGTAAACCCCCACTCCTACTCATCTCATATTAACAATATTCTATTATGTTATGAAGCACTTTATTTGAAGCTTAAATACTAAATATTATTCTTATTGAACTTTTAATTTTTGAGATAAATGCGAAAACGTGACGCACGTGAGAAATCTTCTTAGTTAACGCAGCCCCTGCGTGACGGACTTTTTTTAATTTCAGGCTGTCCTTAGGGTTTCGAACCTTCTGGCCAAACTTCCTGACAGTTTGAATATTGTTTTAGTATATTTCTTATTTCGCAATTTTCGAAAAATTTGGTGCAAAGTAAATTCCTAGATGACGAAAATGATGTCTATTTGAATTGATATGTATTCTGTATATATAATGCAGATTTGGAAGATATTTAGCTGCCTATTTCACCTCTATTTATCCTGGGCGATGGCTGTCCAGTCCAATACTTAGAATCCAGTAGTGTCTGTCTTTACCAACCCATCACATCTTTGGCCTCCCTCCTCATCATCGCTCCCCATTATCCCACTCACTTTCTTATTTCTTGCCACAAGTCTCTTTCAAAAGTAAACTCTTAGATTTCTTATCGTGTTAAATGGGCTGTCTTGTTCAATCTATGACATCCTCTATTTTACCCCTTCTCCACTGTCTTAAGTCAAAAATTTGGCTCCTGCATTCGAACCTTTGTGTGTGTGTGTATACTTGTTGCATATAGGGCATTTCAAGAAATTCTAAAATCATCATGAGTACAACCTCAATAGCTGGTATCCAATAAGAGAAGCCTACTAAAAACATTGTCCATTATGAAGCCTTTCAAAACAAATGCATTTATTATTCAGACTCTTAAAGATTTTCCGAGTTATACTAGACACCTTTCCAAGTTACTATTGCAGATAATCAGTTCTATTTTTTATTGTTTCTTTGCTTGAAAGGATGACTATGAACCTAGACCTGGTCCTCCAAGGATTTGTGTGCACTTTGTCATTTTTTTCAATATATTCTGATAACCTGTCACATTAGGTGGTTGGGTCCTTCTAAAGTGGGTAGTCTATGCCCAGCACTCCTTTTTAGCAGATTCCCATTCCGGTAAATCGGTTATTGAGGTTGTACTCATGATGTGATTTTTGGAAAGTTCCTTCAAATATCCATGATCCCAGTTATGCGATGAAGAAAATGTGGTCCATTCAGATGGTTGTTATCTGTTGTAATTTTTGGTTGTTTGTTACTAGACCCGAAATGTAAGGGTTCCATATAGAAAGTAATATGAAGTTGAACAGTTGAAATTGGATCAGGAGGAGGTGGAGGGATCAGAAGGGGACACAAATAGAACATAATGTGTTTACGAGCAAAGAGAAGGCATTGGGGTTAAGAGAAGGGGTAAAATTTAAAATATCTCATTTCTTATGAGTCGGGCCAAAAAATGTTACATAGCTAATCTTGTTGACAATTTCATTCACTACAATTGTTGTTCTATGCATGATTTGTCCACTTTGAATATGAATGAGATATTTACAGTTTAAGTTCTCAGTCCCCCACTTCTACTAATAAGAGTTTTACTTAGAGCAAGCAGCACCTGGTGGACTAGGTTTCTAATGCCAAGCTTCCGTCTTATGTGACCTCATGTTTTATAATACAGGAAACATGGAGAATAGATAATGTAATATTAGCTTATTTATCTGCCGATATTTGCCAGTATGAGAGAAATCTGCTTAGTTTAGGCATACCAATAATTTGCAACAATTATTGAATTTTATTCACCCAATGCTTATAACTTGGCCTCCAATGCCTTGATGGCTCCACCAAACAAATAAAAATTCAAGGATGCTTAAGAAGATGGGAAGAGATCCTATAGCTTCCCTAGACAAGGAGTTTGATATAAGAAGGTGACTTTAAAGACCTGATTGGCAGAAAGAGAAATATGTTCTTTACATGTATCTTGAAAATATTGGTGGTGATAGCTCGAAAAATGATAGGACTTGCAGTTAACTGTATAATTTCATTTATACAGTGATATAACCTCACTCAATCATATTCATGAGTCTTATGACAATATCCATTGCAATTCATTAGTTGAATGCTAATATTTCTATGGTTATTATATAATAATTTAGACTATATTTAGTATTGTATACTGTTTTAACATTAAATATATGTTTAAAATCAAAAAAGTTTATATTTTACTCAAATGTTTCTATGCATTATGTAATCTAATTTTAAAAAATACTTTTAGCTGGGAATTGTCCGTGCATTTGATTCACTGAGAGCTGATCTTACACCTATGTCGTCTGAGCCTGGACTTTATGTGAGGACAGTTGAACAAGTTGTGACTGTCTCCCTTAGAAAATATTTTGCAAATCACAGATGTAAGTTCATTAGATTCATAATTATGCAACTAATAAGGTAGGGTTCTCAGGATAGATATATATCTTTGAGCTTGTTCTTAATACATATAGATAACACTGAGCCTTGAATTTATTACATACAATCCCTACTCTTACTATGAATGGAAAGAGTTTTTACCTGTAGGTTAGTCATCAAAATTAGCCCTTGTTGCGAGTGGATGTTAAATTTCTTCGGTAGCCAAATATTTATTTAAACAGTTACAACTTAAATATTAATTGAGTGCCATACCTCAGAGAAGAACTGTCCTAAACTCATATTATTTGTCATATATGATAATTTATAAAAATCGAGTTGATAAATGTTTTTAATCAAAACTGGGAGTGTTATTACCAGAGGTAGCATTCTAAAAAATGATTAATCAAGAGCAGGAGGGGCTATTTTTTTTTTCGTTTTTAAGAAATATCTTTTTCTTTGTTGTAAATATTTAATTCAAATCGCTAAGAATACAAATGAGTTTAATCATTTATACTATAACACTTATATAATAATGCGGGCTCACATTAGCCATATCCGTTAAGGGGTTGGCCTTAATCTCACTTGGTAAACCAAGAGCTGAGTTTAATTCTCACCTGGAAAATAGGAATTTATTTAGTGACAGGCTCCTTAAAATAAAATCCTTAGTCCTAACCTAGCTAGATAAGGGTGGGAACCTATAGATAACCCGTCCCAACTAGCCTTAGTAGTGGACTTCATAATCAACATAACATGTAATTATATTTTATGGGAGTAACTGAATCTTATTGATGGCACTTATAATACATTTAAATATATTTCTGTAATAATCATTCAGGAATGTGGTCAGGGCTGTTCTTTTGTCTTAACTCTCATTGTAACTCACTGTTCATAGTCCTTTATATTATTTGATTGAATGATGTTGTACATAATTAGTTAAAAAACCTGTAAAAAATTGTTCAACCATAAGAAGGTGGTAGATTAGTATGCCCAGTTGATCTGACTTGTATTGTTGAATAAAAAAAAAAACCACAATTAATTCTCAATGTCATGGATATTTCAATAACAACTTATCACTGGTGAATGTTTAGAGACTGATATCTCTGATATCATCTCTGAGTAATGTGTTGACATATACAAACCTATTAAGCAAATAAAGTGAAACAAATGAAATAATCCAGCAACTCGTGTTTCAGGGTTTGATGCAACGCCTGGAGATGTAGAGCAACATTTCATTGCAAATCATCCGTTTGCCTACTTCGTCCTTGACAGAGAGACACAGGTCGCCTTGATGACTGGCACCATTGTAAACCCAGTTGCCCACAATCAATAATGGACTATTATCACTGCCCTATTCAGTATTATATTCAAGTGTAATTAAAAAATCAGCTGTTAAACTCATGTGAATAAATAAAATCTATTTTATAATTGTTATAAAATTAAAAGTATAAAAAGTCTAGAGAATATATTCAGAAAGAATGGTTATGGCTGGCCAAACCACTGTGTTATTTATTAACTCTTTTTTAGTTGAATAGGAGTACAGTCAAATTATATTTGCAAACAAAAAATACTGACATGGAAAAGAGAATAAAAATTGTTTTATAAGATATGATTGAATAAAATTCAAAACTCCTCAGCAATATTCCATTTTTAATGACTGAAGAAAAGCATACTGCCAATTGTATTTAGCTTACTGTTGATATGCATAACTCCATATTTGTGAAAATGTGATCTCCTGTTACCGAACTTAAACTGCCTTATGGTAAAACATGACATATTTATTATAAGAAATTTATTTATTACTTCTGTAAATGTTTGTATAGATGAACAATTTTATAATTTTAATTTTTAATTTAAGGCAATAAGAAAGATATTTTTGTAACAATTGATATAGTGTTTTAGATTTTACTTTATTCATTTATTCTTTTTAATAATTAAGATTATTAGAGTAGAAAGAGTGAAAAGGGGAGTGAATATTTGTTGTGAGTAGTGCTCACTTATTTTTTTTTTGTAATTTCCCACTCTGTATTCTTGTAAACAGTATAACTTTTATTTCATGAACTATTTCTACTCTTTACAATTATAATGAGCTACCATCCTTAATAAAGGAGGGAGTAGCTTTGACAAATCTTAGGACACAACAAATTTGTTTGAAAGTAAGATTATTGAACGCAGGGAAAGAGGGAGACTAGAGATTTAACATCTTAGAAGACATCAAACATCTCATGGATTCCAGTGGACAGTAACATGATAAAAGCAGCTTCCAAAAGAATCCAGTGGTTTCAGCTTCCTGGCTTAGATCATGATGACAATGACGTTCTTGCTAAAATATATTTTTCAAATGATCTGTTTTTCGTGAATAAACGACCATACTCAGAAAATAATCCCCAAGATTTATCAGTCCCCTAACACTAAATTGCAGTCTTCAATTTTTTAAATCATAACCTATAATGTCATCCAACAACTTATATTCATTTAATGATAACATTTTTGCATTGCCCCTCTTTTGTAGTTTTGTTTCTTTCCATTCAGCTCCGTTTGTATTCCTGTTAGAAGTATATTTTTTATATAAAGTACACCTTTATATTTCCTGACCAAAATAGATTCTATATTAGTTTACTCTCAGTGCTATAATATGTAGGAAAATAAATTCACAGATAATCATTTCTAAAAACTGTTATTGCTTTGAAGTTAACTCTGACTTACATGATAAAATTCCCTAAGTCAGAATGAATTCCAATGTTTCAGAACAACATGTGTCATCCCACAATGTATGTTCTACCAAAGCAGTCTTGTCTGTTATATGAAAGAAAAACTGAACAAATAATAATGCATTATTTTACTTCACAAAAGAAAAAATATTTTATCTGTTTAATCAATTTGAAAGAGATACTTTGAGCTGAGATACATGAAATGCATGAAACATATACTCTTTAATGCAAGGATTGAAAATTGATAAGAATGGTTTATGACATGTTACAGTGATTAGGCTATATTAGAGCAAGACTAAATATGACTCACAGTACAGTAATGAGCACTTGATAGTTGCTCTATCTGCATATTTACCAAACTTGATTCCATCAGTTTTGCATTTATTATTCCAATCTCAAAGATATTAAGAACAGTAACCAATTTTTCTTGAGTATGTCATTTATCTATAGGGGACGCTAAAGAGCTTGCAAGTTAGCCTCACACACTGTCCTCTAACAAGGGTGGGATGAAACCTTCATTCTATCTGACTTTGAGTAAGTCCTTTTTAAACCAGCTGTCTTTAATACTTGCCATGGATCAGGACTGTGATATTATGAGGGTACAAATATCCCTGTGAGATAAAACATTCATGAAAAAAAAAAGGGTGTTTCACAGTAAATTTCACATTAATCTTAAATAGTTAGTATATATTAAAAAATCACAGCCACCTAATTACTAAGTTGTTCTCAAATATACTTATAAACAAAGAACTAAATTTTTAATTTAAGTACTTAAATTAAAAATTCTGATAATGATAGATGGGAAGGAAGTTGCAAGCATTTGTTTAAATAATATAAAATAAAATATTATTATACCTTTAAACTATCCATGTTTTGTCACTCCCCTTTATGTTAGGCCACTCTAACCATAAATAGTATATAAGAAAATAGTGATAAAACATTAGGAATAGTCTATCATGCTTGTATTATTTTTGTATAAATAAAAAAATGCAGTATTATTCTGAATTTATATTTTCTGTAATTTATATATTTTCATAAATTTTTATTTTATGTATATTAATTGTATTTTTAAATAAATGTGATACTAGTGGCTAACAGTGGTAATTTAAAACCATTTGAATCCATTACCCACAACGTTTTACACACTTATGGGAAGTAGAAGAAAAAATATTTTTATGTTTATTACAAAATCAGTAATAAATATTATTTATTAGAGTTCTTTTCGATTGCAAAATTAAACACACACAAGCTTCAGAGTTTTTATCACTGCACAATTTATTTAACAATGCACTACACACTTGGTTAATTATTCTTAATTACTACTCACAGTATACACTGATAGCTTCACTGTTCTTCTTATTACACAGTCCAATAATTCACTCACGATCACTGAAGCTCACAAAAACATGGCACTGCACTGATCTTCGCGAAGTTAACGGCACTGCACAGTCTTAAACACGGCACTATACTGTGTTTACAGAGTCACAACACAACACTGCTCTTCACATAAAACACTTTACCACACTACAACTAAGTCGCACTGTTCACTTGAAGAGAGCTGAGAACAAAACTAAACTAACTCGGGTCGGGTAGGGTCCCTTATATAGCTTGTCGACAAACACCAAACAGAATGCCCAGAAGGGCCTAGAACAGTCCCGGCCCCAGTAGACACTTCGGGCACCAATAGTCCTTCTATTAGTCGGCTCCTTTGTTGTGATCTGGCTGCGGCGATAAGCAGTGGAAGCTGTAATTATCAATAATCCCACAACCAAACCACTAACAAGAATTTAGGAAGGGCCACCAACAATCGACTCAAGTCCAAATTCAAATATATAAATTTATTTATAATTAAAATAATCTCCAATAACATTTATTAATAATTAAAATGAAGAGGCACCTTTGAAAATATAATGGGGACACTTAATTATATTTAGTCTATATTACAATTGAAACACTTAGCTGTTTAATAGAAGTGCTGACTTAGCCGTGAGAGGTAGTACAGGCAGTAGACTGGTCAGGCAGGCCGGATCTGGCAAAAGGATTAGCGGTGTTCCACCAACAAGGGTCTCCCCTCCAGAGGATGCCGAATATGACTGATCTTAATCCGTCGCGAGGGGGTCCTTATATAGGGCTAATCCGGCAGTGAACTTTGAACTGCCGATCAAAAAGTGCATTATCGAAATTCATCCGTATTATTACTTAGTGTACCGAGAGCTGTGAATGTTATTATCAAAATCCATCAGCATTATCTATGAAAATGCTAGAGCAGATGGTGACTTCACTCCAAATTGGATATAATTCTTATTTAAAGGTAAAAACAATACATTCATACATATTAATCTTAATGTGCTCTGTGCTGGGAATACTCACAATATAAAACATATGGTCATTTATAATGGGCTTATGTAATGCAATGTCAATTTCATTACACCTTTCATCTCCTTCGTACTTCCCAAATACGTGACTATCTCTGTTCATTCTCTCATGTACATAGTTATCGTAACAATATAAAGGGCAAATTTCAATAATCCATGTTGGAGGATGGAGTTTGAATTTTACATTTTGTGTACATTACTTGAGTATTACACAACAGAAGTAATGAATTTTACATATTGTGTGTATTACTTGAGTTTTGTAATAGTAAAGTAATTATACAAAATAATTCTATGCAACCTTTTCATATTTTTAAACTTGTTTCCTGGTTCTTCCTCCACTCCTAGAAGGAATGCTAGAAAACAAGTTGGTATGACAAAAAAAATACATGATTTCCCTCAAGGGAACTTTTTGTTCCTTGGTCTTGGGGAAGTCTTCCCTTCCAGGTATTTTGGGTAATTCTCTTGCGTCGGCTCTTTTGTGATTTTATCTTCTTTCTACATGAAATAAGGGGCTTCCAAAGTTTGCCCAATCTATAGCCATCTTCTTCTGAATTTATATGGTGGTTCTGGTCAAGAAAGAAAAAATATCAAATAACTTTAATAAGGAATCGTACAATGTTGAAGAGCAATGTTGTAATCCTGAGAATTGTCTCCATTAATGTCGACATGATTTCAGCAAACAAGAGCATCTTCAAATATTTTAGGAAAAATAATAATCGAACTTTTTTTCCTTATAAAATAAAATATATTTGAAGACTTACAGGCAGGAAGAAAGATTTCACAAACCATGTCTAAAGTAGTGATGACAAATGAGGGCACTCTCCCTCTTACTCTAAACGGCACATTTAGCACCTTAAGTGGGGCAAAATTAAAAAAAAAAAAAAAAAAGCACAATAAATACTCATACACACACACGCAATATATATAATTTTTGTTTGATTTTTATCAAAATTAATATGTAAGTAATAAAGATAAAACTGATGATCAAGCTTCTTAACAGCTGAATCTAACTGGGGAAGGGAAACTTAGAAGAGAGAAAATAAAAAATTCAAAATAGCTCAATTATTATGTGTCAGGTTGAAAAATGTTATACAACCAGTCTTGTTGCAAGTAATTTTTTATAAGTATTGATTTACAGACTTTTTCTCTACCTCAAATATTGAGACTTTTGCATTTTATTTTTAATTTTAGCCACTTCTAGTCATTGCTTGGGCTTGTATGGACACGCAGTTTCAAAATATATTGGCTAATTGTTAAATATATCATGAAACTTCTTGTTCTAAGCCTAAATACCTTATATTGTTTCCAATGGACCATTATTATATGACATACATGCAAATACATTGTGAGATGAAATCATCAATTAATTGTATGTTCTTGACTCAAAAGAAATTTTTTTATGTAGAGCTAACCGCGATGCTAGTCATTGATGGGTTGAATTAAAATTGGTTTCCCGTGAAAATAAAAGATTGAATTAATTTATGCAGTAAATAATCACTTTATTTTCATCTCAACACAAATACCCTGAATACCCGTTATAACCTTTGTTTCAATCACATAACAAGTTCATAGTTTCCATGGTGCAATGATGAAGCAATCACACATGACATATTCTTTAAAATTTAAAACAATGAAGAAACAAAATGTCTTAAACAAATACGTTTATTTACAAAAATATAATATAATATAAAGGATTAATCATGACTGTTGGTCATTAGTCGAGGAACTAGCAGCTTCAGTTTCTTTATAATGCCTATATTCAGGTTTCAATTCCCACATATTCTTATGAGGATTCTTCAAATTGTAATTACATACTTCCTTGAGGATTTCCTTCAAGTAAACCTAAAATAAAAAAAAATAAAATAAAATATTTTATTCATTAAGAATAAGGATAACATTTTTTACAGGGCAGATTTAGGTATCACTAAGATTAAACCCAATTCGTCAAAGAAGTTAAGTTGTCAAACCTTTTTACAATCCAGCTTGAAATATGAAAGCCTGAGTTAAAAAAAAAAGAAAATCAGCTTGCTAATTAATAGATAGTATTATCGCAGGTTATTTTAACCAAGATTATTCAAACCACAAACCACATTGTTGGTACAGATAAATATTTTGATAGTATTATCCTAGAATTAAATCAGCTTTTTAACTAAAAATAGAAATTGTAAGAAGCATCCTTTATAAGGAAGACGAAGCTTTTAGGACACATCTTAAGACAATGACTTCAACATATCACAATCTATTTGAAAGTAAGGTAATTGTGCGGAAAGGAAGAGAGAGTTTTAAAAAAGCCAATGAAATAAATATCAAAGCAATGAATATCTTATGGATTTTGTAAGTATAGTACAAGAAAAGAACAGCTTACGAAAGAACCCAATCGTTAGAACTACATCGTTTTAGCTTGTATGAGAGCAATACTGAGAACACTTACAACTGGCTGACGTGTTTTTGTAACAAGGTCCTTTATGTTATAATACTGATGCTTTTCAAAAGCAGCGAAGATCATGTCCAATACCACCTCCTTCTCATCTCTAGCTTTCTTTCCTTCAGCCTTCTTTCTCTCTTCATATTCAATCTGTGAACCAAAATATCAATGTATTAATAACAGTAAGAAATGGAATGAAATTAATAAATTTCTTCACATGCAATAATAAAAATAATCAAGTTTCGAACAGACCTCCTCCGTTCCCCCTTAGGCATTTTCTTATCAAAACTTGGAGCACACAACTAGACGTTGCAACAACCCCAAATATGAAATTTCAACATTCTAAAGCCATCCATTCTTATATGACATATGCACATATGTAATGATGAAAAATCAGAACTAGAAAATGGGCTCAGGGAGGGCACAAAAATTTAATTCTGTTGAAATCTGGAAACCGGAAACTTTTAACATTACAATACTTCAATTTATTTTTAGACCCAAGTAATATATAATTTTCCATCCCAATACATTGGATTAAAAATGGCAAAGAACATAATTTATAGATCTTTTCAAGATAAACAAAAATGGTTCCATACCAGGACTGACTTCCCTCAAGTGAAGGATAAGTATGAATTTTGTAGAAATGACTAAATGGAATGATAATCCAAAACATGTTATAAATGCAAAGCAAATTTACATTATGTTTACTCATTATGGAGGCATACAAATTTGGTTTACAGGCAGGGTGGAATTGATATTTAATCCAAAATTAGCTTAGCAAGAAAGAAACACGATATATGCCAAAAACGAGGCACGTAGAAACAGATTGCACAAATTCTCTATAACTAAACAAAATAAAGAAATAAAAATCTTTTTCAAACATCCTTATTATATTACCCTTTTCTGATAATTTAGATTTTCAAAAATAATATCCAATGGGTAGAGATAAGAGGAGGATACACCTACTTCAGCCATCCAAACCTTTGATCTTTTGAACTTTTATAATTTGAATTGTGGTAATTTTAAAGATTAAAAAGCTTTCAACCAATAAAGGCCTGAAAAATAAATAAGCTCCCCCCTCATATTTTGGCTTCTTATTGAAGGACTTTCCAGGAATGTAGGTACCCATTGACTCAGAAGATTCAAATGCATATGACATTCCATGAATTTATATTTTTAGTTATAAAGCATGTGCGCGAGGTAAATGGACAAGGACAATATAAAACTATAAAGATGAGAAAGATTGACACAACATACTCTAATCAGGTGTTCATGAAATTCTCTTAACATGTTATTATTTTCTACAGAATATTCATAGACTTGTATAAGAAACACCAGTTTTCAGATTTTAAATCTTACAAACGAATCTGCATTAATAACAATTTCCTCTGACTATTATATCTATTTTAGAGAATATGGTCAAACCTGATCTCCTAGCCGTCAAGTCCAGTCTATTATCAACTAAGTCACAGAAGCAACTATACAAATGGTTATAGAACTTTGTACTTATTGAGGACTTTCGATCCATTCAAAAAGTTAAAAATGAAAGAGGCTATAACTTTTTAGTTAGGCTAATCTTGTACGTTACTCACATTATTTTTGTGATCTGAAACTGGTTTGAAGTTCTGTACAATACGGTCTAACTGTTTCATCTGTCTTGTTGGCTGAGAAGCTTTCCTGATGGACTCCAGTTTCAGTTTCATATAACAGTTGTCAGCTGGAAAAGTAAATATTAATATAATTACTATCTGGTCAGTTCACACAAAAGATAATATTTTCTAAACATAGGCCTGTTTAAAATTGAAAATCTTTTCAGGATATGAGAACTTTAAAATAAGGAATAAGAGTCAATCAAAAAGTCTGCTTGGAACAAAATTAACCCTTTCCTTGCGCAAAGTCACTATAGTGGCTTTGCACAAGGAAAGGGTTAAGTATATACAGTTAAAAAACAAAGTTGTTTTTTTTGTTTTTAATTTTTCAAACACTACTCCAACCTCAGGTTTATCATTGTCAATTACCATAATTCTCAATAAAACTACAATACAATGTGATAAGTAAAAGTAATTTTATAACGTAACCATTGGACATGGACTTTTTTATGGCCTTGCTGAATGTTAAAATTACTTCGGTTAATTAGACAGTAATGTGGCTATATTCTGAAAATGAGGTAAAAGTAAAAAATAATAATGATATACCTGAAGATGTCCAGTTGTTAATTAAGTGATTAAACAGAGGGTAGATACTACATACTTACACTGTCTTTTCAACATGTAGGGTGAAGGAAAATCAAAATAATGGGTTATCACTCACCTGAAACAGGTTCAGTTTGGGATGCAGTGATTAAACAATGTTACGAGTATGATGTTATTTATTTACGTCCTCTTTATGTCTACTATAAGTAATTGGGATGGGTTATCTACAGGTTACCACCCTTTCCTAACCAGGGTGGGACTAAGGATTTTATTTAATGAGTTCATTAGTAAATAAATTCCTATTGCCCAGGCAGGAATCAAATGTTTACCATATGAGACAATGAATAAACAAGATTTTCAATGGCATAGGAGCCAAACGTCGTGTGTGCCTTTCTCATAGAAGCTCTTTATTCATTCACTGCATTCTAAACTTAATCTGTTTCATTATGTCATCTAAACTAGTGAACAATCATTGTTCACGTTGAAAAAAACGTCCAATTCTTCACAATTTGTTTATTTCAGCACTAAGCGCTTTCATTGTGAAGAATTGGACGTTTTTTTCTCTCTCTCCAAGTAAATATTCTTCACTTCCAACAAACACTGCCGTGGAAAAGAAAATAGATATACTTTTGAGATCAAATATTTTTCAGGAATTCTTAACGATCCATCTTGTTTCATCCTATGAAAGAAAATTCCTATTGAATATATCATTTATTTTAAGGCACTAAAAATATCTTCAGGACTAACCAACTCACTTTTGGTTTTAGGTCAAATGTTTGAACTCTCCTGGGCACTTATAATTTTTAAATTATACTCCTATTTCAATATAAAAACCTTTTAAAAATTTATAATTATAAGCATTAACCAATGTGGTAATTTGTCAGCAATAGCCAATCTAATTGCACATTGTTGTAACAATGCAGACTGACAAAAGTCAACACAAAATACATAAATATACATGAATAAAATAATTATAAACTTACCATATGGCCTACACTCCAATTTCTGAACTATTTTTCCTTCTAAGCAAAGCTTTTCTGATTCAGGAACTATGGCGTCAGAATTAGGAGATGCTGGAAAATAAAACAAATAATAATCTCTGATCAAAATAACTAATTTTCAGAAATTTCTATAATTTACTTACTACCAGTGTAATATGATAGGATGCAGGGGTGGGGAGACAGAATGACTGAGCAAGCCTAGTGCACAAAGCTAGTGCACCAAGTCTGGGGTTTAATCTTAATTAATTTTAACCAGCTTCTTATATATGTTCGGTAATATGTTTAGTCACAAAGTACAATTGTACACCATGGAGAATATTTATGGTCTAAGGCTACATTCATCAACAATGTGATCATGTTTTTTTTATTTCCACTCATTTCAAACACACATCAATTACTAACCTATTGTCCTCCTGTCATTCTGCTTTCCAGAACAATTGGGTTGTAACATAAGTTCATAGCATTTCTTACTGGTGATTTCAATAAAATCTTCAGATTCATGTAAATATTTTTAATCAATTATATATGGCCCATTTTGATCTATTAGCCATCGTTCAGGTAATTTTTTAATTGCATCCTCCTAGAACTTTTCAGATTTTTTTGCAGTCTTTGATCAAATTAAAGTGTTTCCCGTTAAGAGAGTTTTGAATGGCCTCAAATAAGTGAAAATCTGTTGGGGCAAGGCCTATGTATAATGTGTTGGGGGATCACATCCCAGGCCAACTGCAATAATTTTTGCTGGGTCTGTTAAGACACGAGAGGACGGGCATTATCGTGATGGAAAACTATACTTTAGCAATTAATCAATGCCGGATGCTTTTGCTCAACCGCTGCCATTAATTGTTCCATCTGGGCACAGTATACTGCAGAATTAATGGTCTGGTTGGGCAGGAGGATCTCAAAATAAAGGATGTTTTTCCAATCCCACCAAATACAAAGCATAACCTTTTTTGGATGTAATCCTGCTTTTGGAGTAGTTAATGGCATGTCACTTCATTTTTCCCAGGACAATATTACTGTATAGGACCCACTTATCATCAGCAGTTATCAACCTCTTTAAAAATGGATCATTGACACTGTTTCAGGAGGAAATCGTTAATAGAAATGCCGTCCAATAAATTCTTTTCCGTCAAATCCTGAGGAACCCATTGTGATTTGCCTTATCATAAACTTCAAATCTGATATATTCATATAACACACACATCTCTGTTAGAAATAAATGACCCTACTTTAGAACTCTGATAATCAAATCAGCAGAGAATTAACAATGTTTGAACAGTTATCAGAAGTAAAATAACCTAAAAATGTATATGGAAAACAAGAATGAAATGATTTGTATAGGACAGTAAACAACTCAGTTTTAATTTAAAACATTTAAATATTCAAAATAAATAAATACTACAATTAGACGATACCCAATAAATACTTACGAACATAATGTGAAAATACTCCCATAGTTTGTCTAGTAACAACCGAGACATCAAGCCTATGGTCCTTTGGAATGCTTTCCTCTCCAAGACACATCAGAGACTCAGACAATGTAAGTGATACTTGAGCTTTCTGACCAGAAACCTTTGATATTTTTAGTTTTCCAACTTCAATATTTCCAGGAGCTTTTTCCCATCTGCTTGAAATATATTTTGGAACCTATAACAAAAAAATAAAAGTTAAAATAGTTATAATTTAATAGCTCTTTTCCTTTTTGTTTTAGTCCCTTTTATGAGCATATTATACATTTATGATGACACCATGATCATGGTAATTCTAGCTTCCTTTTCACACTCATTTAATATTTTTGATGTGCTCTCGTTTTTTGTAAATATTCCACATTAATCTGCTGTCTTTCCAGTCAGTTTCAATTATTCATACAACCTTAAACATTAGTTTCTGGATTAGTGTAACAAAAGCACCCCCTAAATCTATAAGAGCAGTAACAGTTATTTTTGCCCAAGTTTCCCTAATAAATCACTTAAGCCTAAAATGATGACTTAAGTTTCATTTCTAGTTCAAAACCCAAAACAGTTCTGTTTTTTTTTCTATAGCAATAAAAATAAAAGCTAAGGGGACACCTTTTCTTGTCCTAAAATAGTGGTATTAAATCAGAAGGATTGTCTTGTGTGAAATGCCTGGCCTTGGACCTGATGTCACTAGTACGGGAGTGTAGTGCCACCACAAGGCAGCTGTTCCTTGATATATATATATATATATATATATATATATATATATATATATATATATATATACTAGCTCAGATACCCGGCTTCGCCCGGGAATTCATTTGAGCCGGAATGATGATGGTATTTTTTCGGCAAGAATTTACTTGGCACAATATTTTGAAATTCCCCCGTTTCAGTGTTTAGGGCTAATATTCGTTGTTGGCATTTGTTAATAATAAAATTAATTTTTTATGTAAGTCTTGACTGTCCTCCAAATTGTCATATTTCATATTTTGAATTATTAAGGACAAAATATTAACATAGATTTCAATTAATTTTTCCAGGTGAGGTACCTCATAGTTCAAATTGAAAAGAATTGTTGAGCAAATTTCTCTAAATAACAAAATAAACAACTTTTGTTATGTTCATATTTGCCGAAAAATGAATAGAAAACGAAATACCGCTATTTTTAAATTCAGGCCTCCCTTACAACCCCCACTCCTGCCCGTCCCTAGAAATGTTGGTATAGCTTGTTATAATGAAAGCGTTAGTACTAATACACATACCGAGTTTTATTTATTTCGGTTGGTACATTAGTCCCAAAAAAAATTGTAAACTTCTGCTATAGGTTTTAGCGTATATATCGTTTAAAATTCTGTATAAGAAAAAATTGAATATAACAAAAGTTACTATTAATAAAAAAATAAACAACTTTTGTTCTGTTCATATTTGCCTAAAACCTAATAGGAAACGAAATATCGCTATTTTTAATTTCTGGCTTCCCTCATAACCCCCACTCCTGCCCGTCCCTAGAAATGTTGGTATGGCTTGTTATAATGAAAGCGTTAGTGCTAATACATATACCGAGTTTTATTTATTTCGGTTGGGTCTTTTGTCCCAAATAAAATTGTGGACTCCTGCTAAAGTTTTTAGCGTACAACGCATTTAAACTTCGGTATACGAAAAAAGTGTATATAACAAAAGTTACTCTAAATAACAAAATAAACAACTTTTTTTATGTTCATATTTGCCGAAAAACCAATAGGAAACGAAATATCGCTAATTTTAATTTCAGGCCTCCCTTATAACCCCCACTCCTGTTCGTCTTAGTGAATGTTAATATAGCTTAAAGTCTAAGTTGGGCTAGTAGTAATATACATACCAAGTTTCATAAAATTCGGTTCAGCCGTTTATGCGTGAAAAGGTAACAAACAAACAAACAAATAAACAAACAAACAAACAAACAGACACCAAAGAAACAAAATGCAGTTATGGTGTCTATGACATATGAAACGAAAAGTTATCGTGAAATTTCGCGAAAAAAATCAATGTACAGACAGAGGTTACAATTTTATATATATATAGATGAGATAGAGAGAGAGAGGAGGGGAGAGACACACTCAAACTGTGTCACCCGTCATTGACAGGCAGCCATAGAAATGATTTCCCATGTAAACATAAAGAGTGGATTAATTTATAAACAAATCATTTTGTTATTTTCATCATGTAACAGAAAATCTAGTTTCCCATCAAAACATAACAGTTGCATCAGAGAATTTAACTTAAAATCAGCGACCTTATATGTAAAATTCTGTTCAGGCATTATTCTGTCTTGGACTTTACATTGCATAACTGTGTTACCAATCATTGCAGGTGGAAATAAAACTGGTTTCCACTCCTCATTCCTAATTATCGTAGAAAGGCATAATATAGTTCATGGTGAAAAAATACATTCCCTAAATAAATATAATTAAGTGGCCTGAATTCGGAAGCCAAAGTTTTGAAATTCATAATTGTAAGACGCATATACAGGAATGCAAATATTTTAAACACAATTTGATCTTAACGATAAAACCAATATTAATATATTGGCAAACATAGGTTTTTGAAGTCTAAAACATGCAAGAAAATGAATTCTCTTCATAGGTAAACAAAAAATTTCTTAAATCTGTTCAGGTATTTTCATGGAACACTAATAAATTCTTAGGCGTCCGGAAGTTGGAACCCAATACTTCAACATTAATAAATGTAAATAACTTTTTAGGTCTAAAATTGTTATACTAAAAAGAATTTGACATTTCCATTTTCTCACCTGGGTAATAGGAATTTCTTTAAGGACAAAGACATTAAAAACACACACGTGTTAGCATAAAATTGAGAGAACCTCATTTTTGTCATCCATTAAGTAGGATCGGTGAAGATTTCAAAGAATGTTTTCATAAATGATGTATACAATGTTAATAGCTGATTTCCCTAAGGGCTTAAGCTAAAATCCTTCTCTCAAAGACATACTCAACTGATTCAATGACTCACATCTTTAGAAACCATATATATAGGACATTTTAATGGTCTCACATTACTTGTTGAAAACAAATACCTTTTAAGATGTTCCAAAAAGAAATATACAATTGGTCTCGATCAGACCAGCAACTGTCTCTTATTCAGCAACATCAGGAAATTTGGAACCTATTTCAATAAAGGAGTGGCAATCATGAATGAATAATTCTACCACAATATGACTAGGAATAGAAGGTACTAAAAGAGAGAGTAAAAAATATATGTCAGAAGGCAAATTTGGGTTAAAATCAGAAAAAGGTACCAGAGATGCCATTTAGCTAAAGGGGTGATCTGAAAAGACAAATGAAAAAATACCAGTAGTTGCCCTTAGAGATTTATAAGAGCTTTTGATATGGTAAATTACTGTTTCAACGCATGCAAAAAATAAAAACGGGTTGAAAAGATAGGAGCTTAATTTGGTCTTTTTAGAAAATTTATAATACACAAATAATGTAAAAAAAGTGCGAAAGGGAAGTTAGAATTGAGGAAGGTGTAAAGCAATGATGCATCATCTCACACCATTTATTCAATGAGGTCATCAAAGAGGCAATAAGAAAATGAAAGAAATAAAATACATTGTCTAAGCAGACAGCTAAAGATGGCAATTGAGTAGGTACATGAATAAGGAAATAGCAATCTTAAGTCTGAAAATAACACTACAATATAGGGGACATGTGTCAAGCTAACAAACTGACACCCCATCAAATCCCCAAGCAAACCTTGGCTTGTTGGGGCAAAGAAGATAGATATTTTTAAGAATAAATGTTTCATTAAGTTGTTAAAAAACACAAATAAAAATTCTATGGAATTTAGAAACCGCCATTTCATTTAGTTCTAATAAAACAAAGTATATAACTAATACTCTTAATTAACCACATATACAATATCCTTACATGGTCTAAGGCTATAACTTAAATAACTGTTTAAAGTTTACCTTAACTAGCCAAACCCCGCGTCCAGAATTTGACAAATCCAAATCACGATCTGCATGTGGGTTTGGGTTGGACATTATTATAAATAATGTCCGCTGCTTTTAAACAAGAAATATTGTCTTTTCCAAAGGCCCAACCACGAATAAACTTTCCAGTATTCACATGAAACCTTCTCAGTGGTTAACTTTTAGATAAGAGGAACAAATTTCTAATGTTTTTCTACGAGATTTTCTAATCTCTATGTCA
Source organism: Riptortus pedestris (assembly GCA_019009955.1). NCBI lineage: Eukaryota > Metazoa > Arthropoda > Insecta > Hemiptera > Alydidae > Riptortus > Riptortus pedestris. The sequence continues at coordinate 35,250,399 of CM032228.1, forward strand.
TTCTGAGAATCGTGTACTTAACCGTCAGGAACAGGGTAAGATCAAATAATTACATAATTATAAAAGTCAGTCTTGGCGGAACTTCGTAAACTAAGCAGATTTCCCACGTGCTGGTACATCATACCAAACTGATGAGTTGAAGGGGAGGGGGGAGGCTTACAACAACAAGAAAGTCCGAATAACTCGGTTAATACTTGAGTAAGGAAAAAAATGCATAGGACAACAATTGTAGTTCATCAAGAGATAAACTAGATTGGTTTTATAACATTTTACAATCCAACTTATAATAACGGAAATATTTTGAATTATCGAATCCCAACCCTCAATTAACCCCCCCTATTCCAGGTCCGATTTCAGCCAGAAACAAATATGATCTAGCGTTGATAGGTGAAGTTAAATATCGAGTTTGGTAACGATCAAACAAAAATTGCGACCGCTAGAACGGTAATAGACAAATATATATATATATTGTTGAGATAAAAAACTTTGTTATACTGAAGCTAGGCTTTAATTAACACAATAGAACATTGTAAACAAAGATCAGATGTTAGTGAACATATGATTTAGTAATAACAATCTAACCAATGCTATTTTTTTGAGAATAATTTATATCATTCATCCCCTCCTAGTAGTGTAATCTTGTAGGTAGGCAGGTCGTCTTGTCGGACCCGAGAGCTTCTGCGTAGTTCACCAGATATGTAGGGGTTGGGCTCGGAGAAACTGCAGGCGAGGGTGTCTCAGGAAGAAGATGGATCAGCTGATGTTTTGCCATTACCTTCTACTTGAATTTAGATGATATTCTACCGGATAATCAGACTGTGTGGTTTCCTGTTTGGAACAGTCCTCCTCCCTACAATGAAAGTCCTCTCCATTGGCGCTAAGTTTCTCGTGATACCGTAGTCTCCCGGCCGTCAGGCAGCCTAATGTGAGCATACTCCTGGTTTGCTTCCAGTAAGGTGACTTCATCGACATATGGTTCCATAATTTGGAATGTCCTTACCGTCTTCTCATCAACACCTGTTCCTGGAGTAGTTAACCACGAGGGTGTTGAGGGACCGCAACTAGATTTTTCGCTGATGTTTAATAATCGTTCATGAGGCGTTTCATTTGTTGTTGTACACAGTAATGAACGAATTGCATGGAGGGCTTCATCGACAACCTCTTCGCCAGTGCCGGTTGTCTAAACCTCGTGTTTTTAGGACTAATTATATAGTCTTCCAAACAATACCAACATACTTTTTTCTGCCTGGCCATTCCCTTGAGGATTATACGGAGTTGTTTCTGCTTGTTGCTACCCCGGCTGATGTTAAATAGTTTTTTAAGTTCCTGAGACATGAAAGAGGCACCTCTATCCGAATGTATATAAGATGGCATTCCAAATATAGAAAACAATTTCTTAAATTTCGCAATGACAGTTGAAGAAGTCATATCTGACGTAGGATAGCAAATGGGAAACGTGAATACTCGTCGACAAGAATAAGTAAGTAGCGATTCCGTGTGTTCGTAGGCAGCGGAACCTTTGAAATCGATATTCAGACGCTCGCACGGGGTGTGTTGCTTTAATAAGAGTTCCTTCTCGTTTCATGAATTTTGGGTTTTAGCTCTGCACATATTTTACAAGTAGAGGTCATTTTTTTATTTCCTCCAAGAATAGGGCAAATTTTTGAATTTCACCCAGTGATACATTCGGGTTAACCCCCAGGATGGCAGAGGGAATCATGGAGAGCCTTCAGTTTTGTGTGGCGCAGTCAATCGCTGAACATATGCGTGATAATGCATCAGCGGCTCCATTTTGTTTAACCGTCTATAAATAATTTCGTAATCATAACAATGATAATTCTAGTCTCCAGCGCATTATTTTCTCATTTTTTATTTTGCCTTGTTGTTTGTTGTCAAACATAAAGGAAACTGACCTTTGGTCTGTAAATAGGCGGAAGTGTCTTCCTATCAAATAGTGCCTCCACTTTTTTACTGCCTCAATGATTGCATATGCTTCTTTCTCCACTGAATGATGTCGTTGTTCAGAATGAGTAAGTGTTCTTGAAAAGAATGCCACTGGTTCGTCCATGCTGGATAAGGTTGCTCCTATTGCTTGATCAGAGGCATCAGTCTCGACAGTAAATACCGCTTCCTCATCTACAGCAGAAACAAGTGCCTTTTCTATATCAATTTTTGAGTGTTCAAAAGTTTCTTTCGCCATGTCCTGTAAAGGAAATTTTTTTACTCGTAAGGTCATTAATTTTCTGGATGAAAATTTAGGTATGAAATTTGAAAAATGTGTAAAACATGCCTATTGCCCTTCGAAGTGAATGAGCATCTGTTGGGAGAGGGAGCTCCCGTAGTGCTTTTAATCGTTTCCGGATCCGGGCGTATCGTCCTATCGCTTATGATATAGCCTAACAACTTAATCGACCTCAATGAAAAAACACTCTTACCTTCATTAATTGTCAGTCCATACTTATCTACTGCTGCCATGAATTTCCGAAGGTTTTTGTCATGTTCCTCTTGATTCCGTCCACAGACAGTAATATCGTCTAAGTATGCATATACACCTGTAAACTTTCAGTGGCAATAATGTAGTCGATCGTTCTCTGAAAGCAAGCAACTCCATTGCGAACACCAAATGGTATGCGTTTGAATTGCCATAACTTACCACACACTTCAAAAGCTGTGCACTGCTTATCCTCTTCGCTGATAGGCACTTGGTGGTAGGCACTTCGCAAATCTATGGAGCTAAAAACTTCATAATTTGCCACTTTATTGACAATATCCTGTATCCCGGTAGAGGAATAAGCATCGAGTTCAGTATAACGATTTATCGTTTGTGAGTAGTCTAATCACCATTCGGCGTTTGTGATTTTCCGTTTGGGCAACTAATACTTGGGCTCGCCACGGAGAAAAACTTTCTTCGATAATGTCATCTTTTAGTAATTTCTTCAATTTCAAGTTCAATGAATTTAGCATCTGACGCTGAATGTCGTCGAGACTTTGTGGCTATAGGCGTATGGTTGGGAGATAAGATTCGAAATAGCCTGACAGGTGGTACCTTAGCTAACGATAGAAAAAACTGCAAATGGTTAGAGGTTCTTTTGACCCACCGAATTGTATTCTATTGACGAATGTCGTCCTAGAATGTCATGACCCAGTATGACATCTGAACATAGGTCTGGAAGGACGTTGAGTGCAACGTCGCAATATTCGTGTTCATTCAATTTCAAGTCTACCTTAACAATCCTTTTTATCGCAGAACTAAATGATGTTGACGCCATAGTGACAGTCATCCCTTTACCTGTCTTTATTGGTACCTTAAGTTCCTTGCCACCCTTTCTGATATAAAACTTGCTGAACTGCCGGTGTCAACCAGTGCATGTACCTTAGAATCATTAAGAAGAACGGCAGTTGTGGCCTTGGATAAGCCAGACGGTACAGCAATGTTAGCAGAGACAATAGTCTTGCATTTACATGGCTTAGTAACTTTAGCTCGTCCAGAGCTCCTTGCATACCTTAGATAATTGTCTAACCTTGGAACAGGCTCTGCAAGTAGCTTCTTTTCCCATCGGACAATCCGCTTCTTTTGTGATAACTTAGTCCACAGAAGTAGCATTTCCGTTGTGCAGTTGCGACTATCTCCCCTGATGAGTCCAGTGTCCTCATCAACTTCTTTACTATTATGTGAACAGGGAGCTGAAGACTTACACTTGTTAGGTCGATTGCAGCTTAAAGCATTGACAGCAGCAGAACCACGGTAATACTGGATTGCTCTAGTGCAGATTTCCATAGACCGTGCCTGGCTGAATGCGTCATTTAAAGTGAGGTTATAACTTTCAAGGAGTCTTTGTCGGATAGTAGACTCAAACAATCCAGCTATGAAAGCATCCCTTATATATTCGTCACGATTTAGTTCAGCTGTGACAGCTTTGAAACCACACTCCTTGCTTAAGAGCTTAAGAGATTCTAGGTATCTGGTAATGGTCTCCCCTGCTTGCTGTTTTCTGTTTGCAAGCTTGTATCTGGAGAATACTTCATTAACAGGTTTTAGAAAATGCTCTTTAAAAACACTTATTGCATCAATTAGAGGTTTTACATTCAATTATGTACTCATAAATCGCTGGGGATACATGATTAAATTAGTATACGTAACCTGTCGCATGACTTACTTGGTAGGTAGTATGAAGTTCTGGAAAAGTTCCGATACCATTGATTCCACTCGATTGTAGCTGTTTGTGATCCAGGATCTATAGCTAATCTTTCTGGACGTAGTAATTTTAATCCATTATGTAATTGTGTTAATTAAATTGAGATAAAAAATTTTTTGTTATACCTGAAGCTAGGCTTTAATTAACACAATAGAACGTTGTAAACAAAGATCAGATGTTAGTGAACATATGATTTAGTAATAACAAATCTAACAATGCTATTTTTTGAGAATAATTTATATCATTTGTTATATATATGTATTCTCTATCTTGAATATCAACCGAGATATTTGAATTTTTATTAAATCTGGGCGGATAACGGATGAGTGTTTCCCGCCAAAAGCAAGGTCGGCCGTTTCCTTAACTGTTCAGCTCGTGAAATTTCTCTATTGTAAAACTTCACGTGGGAAATCTCCTTAGTTTACGCAGCTCCTGGGTGACGGGCTTTTAGCAGATATCCCTTAAGGGAAATCAGCTATTGAGGTCGTACTCATGACGCGATTTTCGAATTATTTCTTCAAATGTTCATCGATCCTACCCAGGAGATGACGAAAATGAGTTCCGTTCAAAACTAAATATATATATTATATATATATATATATATATATATATATAATATATATATATATACTAGCTCAGATAGCCGGCTTCGCCCGGGAATTCATTTGAAGCTGAATGGTGATGGTATTTTTTAGCAGACTTTACACTGCACAATATTTTGACATTTACCCGTCCCAGTGTTTAGGATTGATACCCGTTGTTGCCGTGGATTTGCTAATAATAGAATATTTGTTCGATAAGGCTTCACTGTCTTCGATAACTTTATATTTCCCGTCTCTTATACATGTAAAATATGGTGAATTTTTATTTCAGGCCTCCCTTATAACCCCCCTCCCGTTCGAACCAAAAAATTTTAATATAACTATAATCATGGAAGAATTAATGCTAATTGACATACCGAGTTTGGTTTAGTTCGGTTGAGCCTTTTGTGTCAAATAAAATTGTGGACTCCCGCTATAGTTTTTAGCGTATAACTCATTTATACTTCCGTATAACGGCAAAAGTGCATATAACAAAAGTTAGTCTAAATTACAAAATAAAAGAACTTTTGTTATGGGCATAGTTGCCGAATATGCAATAGGAAACGAAAATACCGCTATATTTAATTTCTGGCCTCTCTTACAACCCCCACTCCTGCCCGTCCCTAGAAATGTTGGTATGGCTTGTTATAATGATGGCGGTTAGTCTAATACACGTACCGAGTTTTTATTAAGTTCGGTTGATTCTTTTGTGCCAAATAAAATTGTTGACGTCCGCTATAGGTTTTAGCGTAAATCTCGTTTAATTCGGTATTCGAAAAAAGTGTATATTACAAAAATTACTCTAAATAACAAAATAATCAACTTTTGTTATTTTTTTATTTGCTGATATATAAATATTAAAGTAAATATCTCTAATTTTAATTTCAGGCTTCCCTTATAACCCCCACTCCTGTTCGTCTCAGAGATAATTAATATAGCCTACAGTCTAAGTTGGGTTAGTAGTAATATACATACCAAGTTTCATAAAATTCGGTTCAGCCGTTTATGCGTGAAAAGGTAACAAACAAACAAACAAATAAACAAACAAAAAAAAAAACAAACAAACATACACGAAAGAAACAAAATGCAGATATGGTGTCTATGACATGTGAAAACGAAAAGTTATCGTGAAATTTCGCGAAAAAAATCAATGTACAAGAAGAGGTTACAATTTTATATATATACTAGCAAAGGTACCCGGCCTTCGCCCGGAATTCATTTGAGGCTGAATGAAGATGGCATATTTTTGGCAAGGCCTTTACTTTCCACAATATTTTTTTTATTTCCCTGTCCCAGTGTTTAGAATTTATTCCCGTCGTTACTGTGGATTTGTTAATAATAAAAATTATTTGTTATTTAAGACTCATTGTCCTCAATATTTTTTATATTTTTCCCGTCCTCTGTGTATGTAGTTTTTTTTTTTATAAAGTGATGGACCATATAATCATAATCCTAGAATGTATTCTATCTTCCAAACCATGTATAAATAAGTTTCTTTCCCTTCATGCGGTACAATGTCCCAACGGTGACAGCTGTTTTAGGTACGCCATAGCCTCTATTAAAACACTCTTTCATAAGTCTCGATTGTAAACTGTGTATTCATATTGGTTTTTCAGTAAAGTATATCATAATACATTAACGGAGCCAGAGTTAATAAATACCAGAAATACCTGGGTGCACCTCCCTAGCGTTTATTCTTGTAAATTATTTATTTATGATAATTAAAGAAATTCACATTCCTGAGAATAATAATACATTGCTATAAGCATCAATTAACATGTAAACATAGACCAATATGAGGTCGGAAGGGAAGCGGCATAACTGATAGGACAAAGGAAGTAGGCTCGACACCTACATAGCCTCAGTGCTGCCAACCTGCAATGCATTTTGGATAGCTATCCTCTATTACATTCAAATATATTAAAAAATCATATTACATTATCTTCACAATTCTAAAACTGTTTCAAATACTTTCACATTTTAATTAAATAATGTATTAAATACACTTAAAGAAGGGTGGGGACAGTATACCTTATTTCGTGCAAACTGTTACTGGCATTAAAAAATAACATAGTTTTGAATTATTAAGGATAAAATTCTAACATGGATTTGAATTAACTTATATCCAGGTGAGATACCTGGGTAGTTCATAGTGGAATGTATTGTTGAGTCATATCAATATTTCTAAGCAATATACTTGCTTCATACCTTATTTTACAAAAAAAAATAATTATAAAACAAAATTTACACTAATTAAAAAAGTAAACAACTTATGTTACGTGCACAATTGCCAAAAAACCAAATAGACGATGAAATATCGTGAATTTTTATTTCAGGCCTCCCGCATCACTTCCCATTCCCCTTGGAACCTAAAATTTTTTAGTAGCTTAGCTAATCATGGAAGAATTAATGCTAATTTACATACCGAGTGTGTTAACTTCGGTTCTACCGCTAGTGCCCAATAAAATAGTTGCCCCCGCTTAGTTTTTAGCGTATATCTCGTTTTATTACTTTGTTATAAAAGAAAAAGTGTATATAACAAAAGTTTACTCTAAATAACAAAATAAACCAACTTTTGTTTATGTTCATATTTTGCCAAGAAACCATACAAAACGAAATATCGCTATTTTTTAATTCTGGCATCCCTCATAACGCCCCACTCTTGCCCTCCCTAGAAATGTTGGTATGGCTTGTTATAATGAAAGCGTTAGTGCTATTCATATGCCGAGTTTTATTTATTTCGGTTGAGATCTTTTGTCCAAATAAAATTGTTCACTTCCGCTATAGGTTTTTAGCGTATATTTGGGGGGTTTATAATTCGGTATACGAAAAAAGTGTATATAACAAAAGTTAACTCTAAATAACAAAATAAACAACTTTTGTTATGTTCATATTTTCCGAAAAACTAATAGGAAACGAAATATTGCTATTTTTAATTTTCTGGGCTTCCGTTATAACCCCCACTCCTTTTCGTCTCAGAGAATTTTAGAATATAGCCTAAAGTCTAAGTTTGGGTTAGTAGTAATATAAATACCAAGTTTCAGCATAAAAATTCGGTTCAGCCGTTAATTATTATGCGTGAAAAAGGTAACAAACAAACAAACAAACAAATAACCAAACAAAAAAATAAACAAACAAACAAACAAACAGACACCAAAGAAACAAAATGCAGTTATGGTGTCTATGACATGTGAAACGAAAAGTTATCGTGATATTTCGGGAAAAAAATCAATGTACAGACAGAGGTTACAATTTTATATATATATAGATATAGATATATGGTATGTATGTGATATAATTTATGTATATTATCTATCTATCTATATATATATATAAAAGTTATTATATATATATAATAGTATATATATATATATATATATATATATAAAATTGTAACCTCTGTCTGTACATTGATTTTTTCGCGAAATTTCACAGTAACTTTTCGTTTCACATGTCATAGACACCATATCTGCATTTTGTTTCTTCGTGTATGTTTGTTACCTTTTCACGCATATAACGGCTGAACCGAATTTTATGAAACTTGGTATGTATATACTACTAACCCAACTTAGACTTTAGGCTGATATTAATTTTCTCTGAGACGAACAGGAGTGGGGGTTATAAGGAAGCCTGAAATTATAAATAGCGATATTTCGTTTCTGTTGGTTTTTCGGCAAATATGCACATAAACAAAAGTTGTTTATTTTGTTATTTAGAGTAACTTTTGTTATATACACTTTTGTCGTATACCGAAGTTTAAATGCGTTTATACGCTAAAAATTATAGCGGGAGTCAACAATATTATTTGCCAAAAAAAGACTCAACCGAACTAAATAAAACTCGGTATGTGAATTAGTACTAACGACTTCCTTAAAATAAGCCATACCAACATTTCTATGTACGGGCAGGAGTGGGGGTTGTAAGGGAAGCCTGAAATTAAAAATAGCGATATTTCGTTTTCTATTGGTTTTTCCGCAAATATAAACATGAAAAAAGTTGTTTATTTTATTATTTGGAGTAACTTTTGTTATATACACTTCTATCGTATACCTAATATAAATGAGTTATACGTTAAAACTTTAGCGGGCACGAACGGCTGAACCGATCTTAACAAAACTCGGTATGTCAATTAGCATTAATTCTTCCATGATTATAAGTTATGTTAAAATGTTTAGGTTCGAACGGGAGGGGGGTTATTAAGGGAGGCCTGAAATAAAAATTCACCATATTTACATGTATAAGAGACGGGAAATATAAAATATCGAAGACTGTGAAGCCTTATCGAACAAATAATTCAATTATTAGCAAATCCACGGGAAAGACGGTATCAATCCTAAACACTGGGACGGGTAAATGTCAAAATATCGTCCAATGTAAAGCCTGCTAAAAAATACCATCACCCATTCAGCCTCAAATGAATTCCCGGGCGAAGCCGGGTATCTGAGCTAGTATATATATATATATATATATATATATATATATAAATATATATATATATATATATATATATATATACGTAGGGCACTAGGAAAGTTTTATATTTTTTACAATTTTTCAAAATACTTTCCACCGCATAAAACACACTTCTCCATCCATCCCCTAAACCAGTCTTCTAAGTAGCCCTGCCACGTTTCTTCTGGGATCTGGGCACACTCGAAGTCCCAGGCCCTCAATAGGTCCTCATCGCTTGAGAAAATGCCTCCCTTTCACCTTATTCACGTGAGGGAAAAGCGCTAAATCACAGGGAACTAGATCTGGGCTGTAGGGAGGGGTGCTCTAACAGTTTTATTCCAGTATTGGCCAAATATTCTGTGCATACTCTGGAACGTTGCGCTGGAGCATTATCCTGGTGAAGGAACCATGTGTCCATTCTAGAGTTTGGCCGAATTTTTTTTCAGAGCTTGCACTACTTTAGGGAGGCATTCCTCGGTGTACTACCTGCCTGTGACAGTTTACTGAGTTTCTAGCACCACTCGCTCCACAACGCCCCTCCTACTAAAAAATACCGCCACCATTCTTTCTTAACAGATCTGGATTCCAGACATTGACGGGGTGTCCTCATCTTCAAACACCCACACTTTGCTCTGAGATTTAGTTTTGGGACATCATAATAGTAAAGCCAAGTTTCATCACCCGTTACTACGCTGTTTACATTGGAGGCTTTCCCATTTTTGAATTTCTTGAGCATTTCACGGCACCACGAACCCGATTCACCATCTGACCTTCAGTCAAGCTATGTGGCACCCAAAGAGTACAAAGCTTCCTGACATGAAGATGATCATGCAAAATGCTACGAATTGCTGGTGCATTTATACCCAAGGACTCCTCTCTCTGCAGATAGGTAGCTCCCCTGTCTGCCTCCAGCAATTTCCGAACAGCATCAATGTCTCTTCGGTCACCGATGAAGCTGGACGACCTGACCCTTGGAGCGTCCTCAAGCATCAAAATTTTCTCTTTTTAAACTCTTGGTACCACCTAAATTATCGTTGTACGGTGTGGGTAAATCTCTCCAAGCACTGGCAGCATTTTTTCTAAACACTTATCCACAGTTAACCCACGTGCAAAGTTGTAGCGTAAAATCGCTCTGTACTCAACTCAAGACCAGGATGACATTATTTCTCACAACTTTCACTAGCAACGTCAAAAGGAAAATGACTCTAGCCCTGTGACTCAGCTAGCTACTGTGCAGGCTTGAACAGGTCTACGCGTGTGCCAACTCGTCCCCTCGTCCTGCGATCCCATCCCTCATATTGCAAAATTTTCCTAGTGCCCTACGTATATTTGTCTGTTACCGCTCTAGCGGTCGCAATTTTTGTCTTATCGTTACCAAATTTGATATATAATCGTTTTATTTATGTAAAAAGAAAGATCAAGTCGTTAATGGCTGAAATCGGGCAATAGTAAATGTGAGTAGACTGAAATTCCAACATTTCTAAGTTAACACCTTTAACTGTTCTAGCATCCCAATAACGTCCTCCACCTTGAGTGTTATCAACATTGCTTTTCATAAATTATTTATTCATAACATTAAAAAAATCGAATTTTTTAGTAGTTTATATTCCTGGTGTAAATAAATAACAGTGATACCTTAAAATTAATTTAATTTATATTATAAATGCGAGTTGTGGGAAAGAGATCGTAGCCCAAAATGAGTACTAATAAACTGAGGTTGTACTCATAGCGGGATTTTCGAGAATTTCTTTTTCAATTGACCATCAACCCTACCTAGATGACAAAAATGAGGTCGGTTGAAAATTGTATATATATACACTAGCTCAGATACCCGGCTTCGCCCGTGAATTGATTTGAGGCTGAATGGTGATGGTATTTTTTTGGCAAGGCTTTGCACCATATTTTGTCATTTACCCGTCCCAGTGTTTAGGATTAATACCCGTTGTTGGCATTTGTTAATAATAAAATTAATTTTTTATGTAAGTCTTCACTATCCTCCAAATTTCCCGTCTTCTGTGCATTATGCATAGATTTCAGTTATTAAGGACAAAACATTAACATAGATTTGAATTAATTTTTCCAGGTGAGGTACCTGATAGTTCAAATCGGAATGAACTGTTGAGCATATCAATATTTCTACGAAAATTACTTGCTCCACACATCGTTCCTAGAGAAATGTATAAAACAAAAGTTAATCTAAATATCAAAGTAAACAACTTTTGTTATGTGCATGTTTGTCGAAAAACAAATAGACAATGAAATATCGGGAATTTTTATTTCAGGCCTCCCTTATAACCCCCACTCCCGTACTAACCTAAAAATTTTAATATAGCTTATAATCATGGTAGAATTAATGCTAATTGACATGCCGAATTTTGTTAAGTTCGGTTCAACCGTTAGTGCCCAATAATATTGTTGGCACCCGCTTTACTTTTTAGTGTATATCTTGTTTTTACTTTGTTAAAAGACAAAAATGAATATGAAAAAAGTTACTCTAAATAACAATTAAACTACTTTTGTCATGTGCTTACTTGCAGGAAAACGAAATACCGCTATTTTTAAATTAAGGCCTCCCTTACAACCCCCACTCCTACTCATCCCTAGAAATGTTGGTATGGCTTGTTATAATGAAAGCGTTAGTGCTAATACATATACCGAGTTTTATTTATTTCGGTTGGGTCTTTTGTCCCAAATAAAATTCGTATAATTCGGCATACGAAAAAAGTGTATATAACAAAGGTTACTCTAAATAACAAAATAAACAACTTTTGTTATGTGCATAATTGCCGAAAATGCATTAGGAAACGAAATATTGCTATTTTTAATTTCAGGCCTCCCTTATAACCCCCACTCCTGTTCGTCTCAGAGAAAATTAACATAGCCTAAAGTCTAAGTTGGGTTAGTAGTAATATACATACCAAGTTTCATAAAATTCGGTTCAGCCGTTTATGCGTGAAAAGGTAACAAACAAACAAACAAACATACACGAAAGAAACAAAATGCAGATATGGTGCCTATGACATGTGAGAGGAAAATTTATCGTGAAATTTCGCGAAAAAAATCAATGTACAGACAGAGGTTACAATTTTATATATATATATATATATATATATATATATATATATATATATATATATATATATATATATATATATATATTTTCTACCACTCTTATCGGTCGCAATTATTGTGTGATCTTTACCAAACCCGACATTTAGTCATTTTATGTAAAAAAAAAAAAAAAGATCAAGTTCGTTAATGGCTGAAATCGGACGAAGGGGGTTTAGAGGGGGAGAATTTTGAAAATTCAAAATATCTCCCCGTTACTATACGATATGATCGAAAATTTGAATAGAATCAATCTTATTGCAAATTAAATGCACTATAAATATTGTTGTATACATTTATTCTCTATCTTGAATATTATCCGAGATGTCAGCATTTTTCAGAAAAAAGACACTTCTACTTATGTTATATAAACAATACTCTGTTATATAATAAACAACATTATTCATAGCTTAAATACCAAATATTGTTTCCAAGAGACCTTCATTATACGATATACATGCACATATGTTCTGGTGACCAACCCTCCCCCATGTTAAGTCTTGGACTACTAAAATTTGATTGATTGAGATAGAAATTAATCTGATTTATTTTAAATTACAGTATATAGTTTTCAATAATATTAATGTTTTATTATTTCAGTAATTGTTTTTCTTTCCGGTGTTAGGTTGGCAGACCTCTTTGTATTTTGTGGTGTTTTGTTACCAATAAGTAGATTCATAGTTAAACTTCACAAGGTGAATCTGCTTAGTTTAGGCAGCTCCTATGTGACAGACTTTTAGTAACACCATCAGGGTCGGCTACCACAGCCTCCAATAGTTGATCCTTGCCTTGGTCCAGCATTAAATGTCCTCCTAGTCCATATCAAGCGGGAACTCCCCTCAGAGGCTGGCGCACTGCACTCAACTAGCAGTAGTTTTTTATTTTTACTTTTTGACTGAGATCCGGCTAGTTCAATGTGGTTGGTGTTAAGGTAGTGTGACCTACGGGGGGCGGAGGGTGAGAATAATAGTTTCCCTTTTCCTGAACTATTGTTCCATTATAAGGGTGAAGATAATATGTGAAAGGAGGTAATGGAACACTGGGTGTAAGTGACCTGGCAGCTGGTGAATACCAGGTGGGTTGTAATGGATAGGACAAAACTAAAGAAGAAAGGATAGGGATAGAAGGAGAGGATATAAGAATAGAAGATGACTGCTACAGCCAGGTAAATAGACCTAATAAATATAAAGGTAAAGCCGTCTTATCTAACTAAGCCTAAAACTGTATCTAAACTAAACTGAATAACATTAAACTATTAACCTCACCTATTCTACTTAGGCATAGGGCTATACAGGGTCACTCAAAAAGAATGAACTGATTTCAAAGCTCTAAGGTGCTTTTAGCATTGCAGCAGAACACGTTACATGACATTACATTGGTGGTCATATTGAACATTTGTGAGAGGCAACAAAACTTCAACACCGGTTAATTACATGTGTCTTTATTGCAATCTTGTATTACTGCCTGATAATAAGATATAGCTTAATGAAATCGGTTCATTCTTTTTGAAAGACTCTGAATAATGGGTTGTGATCAGTGGGCAAGGCCTAGCTGTATTGAGCACTCTGGGGAAGGGTGTCAGCAATGGGAGAGATGGACTAGGGTCTCATTTAGACTGACCAACCTGTGGCCAGCTCACCATTGCTGGGGAGGGTTTTGCAGTAACATGTGTAGGCGAAGGTTTTTATTAATCTTATCCCCCCTTTTAGTCCACCACTCATCTACCAGTAGAAGAGAAAATCATTTTTCTGCACACTGTTTTGCAAGCAATACTCTAGGAATAAAGAAATAACAACAAATAAATAATCAAAAATAAAAGAATATAGTTTTTATTTTGTACAAATTCACATATTAGAAACTTAAACAAAGACAGATAAAAAATGAGTACAGGCAGATAAAATTGAGTAATGTATTTCACATTAAACAATTCTTTTTTTTTACAGAAAAAGCATTTTAAAAATCTATAATTAATGTCTAGTCTTATAAATGAATGTGTGCATAATAAAAGGAGAAGATCCTTGCATATCTATTGAAATTTCTTGTTCTAGGTAGGAAAACATAAGGGCCTCCTTCACTCTCTATCGGTTCATAGATAGAAAATTCCTTTTGCAGGCCATCAATCAGAATGTAGACATCCGATATGGAATGCAAAGAAATCTGTTATAGGTGGAGTCGACTGAATATATTTTTCCAACCATCTGAAACCGTATGGATGCCAAACCTAATCACTCACCAAAAAACTCTAAACTAAATTGGCAGTATGACAGTGCTCAATCGATAGATGAGTGACTAATGTCAGAAGAAGTGATCACATTAGGAACACTGAGCTGAGGAAGCAGACTGGAAAATAGGATATGGTACATATGCTTCTCATGAGCTGTAAAAAGAAAAGGGGGGGGGGGTGATGTGGCTACATTTTATGACAGCAGGTGAGCTAAACAAGTCACCGAATGGACACTGTATGACAGGAAGAGGAAGAGATGGGCAGACAACTTGAAGGAGCTGGCTTGACCGGCTTGGATGAGGACTGCTCGAGACTGGGCATGAAATAATGCATCTCTGGCATGAAATATGGGAAGCCAACAACTCCAATCCCCATCCCCAATAGATTTGGTCACCGCACGAATTTATACCATTACCCCATCAGGAAGACCTTGACAGTGACTGACTTAAAAAGCTATATAAAAAAAGACTGTTAATAATTCATTTTTTAAGATAATTTTGTTTTATGTGGAAAAATAGATTGTTTACTATGGTTTTATGTTACGTTATTTATTCTTTCTTTTATGTCCAACTGTCAATAAGAAAGCTTTATTATTATTATCCTGTTCCCCGATTTGTGCGACAGGGTAGCCCAATCATCACCCGAGACCACCTCACTGTCCGGAAAGTTCTCAGCCCTTATAGAAGCCAGAACCTCTCGCAGCGACATGTCCCTCAGGACATCATAGAAAACAACTCTTGGGCTCCTATGACTCACCACTGATGCCTATAACCCCGCCTTCAGTAGGGCTCGGGATTTCACAACTCCCTCGTGCCCCTGCCAGAGGCAACTCTACTGCCTTCCCCCTACCCCGCATGGACACCACCTGCCACTTCTCCTCCACAGGCTTGACCGCCTCTTTAATGGCACCCGCATCCCCGAACCTTGCGTCCTCCGTCGATGCTGGAGCGACCACCACAAAGCTGGGATAGCTTTCCAAGACCAAGCCTATTGAGCAATGCTTCGGTACTCTCCTCTCCGACACCACGATTCCCTCTTCACCCTTCTCCAAACACATTACCCCCCTCTCCTCAGCCTCTCTCTTTGTGTACCCGACATCCTCGAGTAAGAAGAAAACAAAATTAAATTAAATTTTTAAAAAAATAAGAAATACAATACAAAATTGGGTCCCAGGGGGGGGGTACCCTAAATAATAAATAAAAAAATTACATAATAACCAAATAAAACAACTTCACTTCCCAACACAACAAAAAAAATTAAAATAAAGAACAAATAAAAGTGCCTTCCTCGGGTGACTAGCTGCCCAAAATAGACCCTCTAGGGCCAAAGAAAAATAATGCAAAAACAAAAACCCCAAGAAAAACGCTTAAAACCTGTGTCTAAACCGTAAAGCAAAGCTCCTAATAAATCCTGTTCTCCTTGTCAGTATTCCCTCCCATAGAGGATGAAAACCTCAAAATCTCGTGACTGGCGGGGCCTATAATGTCGGGACAAAAATCATTCAACCCAAAAATAGACCGCCAACAATATGCAAAGCCCAAACGGGCTGAACACCAATGGGGCCAAACTCCCAGCTGCCTTCCCAACCCTAACCTGCTCCACCTAGTCCCAAATACCAACTGAGCTATAAAAGGGGGCTTGGTCAGCTGGTCATGTGAACAAAAAGAGGGGAGTCTTAATAGCCTCTCTGCCTGTATATTACTGAAGGCCTGCTTGCCCAGGCTAATTAATTATAGAGGGGAAAACAAATAAAAGTACCCCAACTGCTGTACTACTAGCATAAAAAATTCCACAGTTGATGGGTTAGGGGCTTATCCAGCCTAGTTCCAAAAATGGTTTAAAAAAAGTAAGGACTTACCCTAAAAAAAGGCCTGAATTGCTGAAAACGCCTAAGCATGAGGCACACCCCACAAAACCAGAGGAAAGACAAAAATATGGGAACCGAACAACTCCAATCCCCAATAGGTTTGGTCACTGTAGGAATTTATACCATTACCCCATCAGGGACACCTTGACAGTAACATACTTAAAATGCTATTAAAAATTAAATAAAAAAAAGAAGTTAATTAGAATTCATTTTTTTTTTTTTAGATAATTTTGATTTATGTGGAAAAAGAGATTGTTTATTATGTTTTTTTTTTACGTTATTTATTCTTTATTTTATGTTCAGCAGTCAATAAAAAGGCTTTATTATTATTATCCTTCTCACTCATTCAGACTGTAGGAGCTACAGCAGACGATTTACTCAGCTATTCAGAGCAGGATAGGACCTGCCATTATTGCTGCAAGTTAATTGTTTTTCATGGTAGTTGTAGTCCCTCCTCAAATTCCTCTTTCAATCATTAAAAATCATGGTCTAATAAGTTAGTAGCTGTAGTTTAACTCGTGTAAATCACAGCATAGAAGCACATGAAAGTCCAGGTACTTTGAAAAAATATAACAGTTCTACCTTGTCTACTTTTATCATCACTTCTCTAAATTTATCAAAAGTGTCTCCTTACAACAGTAAATCAAGGAAAGATGTAGCACCTACCCATCTCCAGCTCTTTAACTGAACGGTTATAGATTGTGATATTATTCATTTCATTGCAGTGAGCCGCCATCTGTGATTAAACCAAAACATTAATGTCAATGATTAGATTAATACATGAAAAAGAAAAATAGCAATGTTCTTACCCATGGCTTCATCACATGGTAATGCTGCAAAACTATCACTTCTATTCAGACCTATTTCATATCTGACAAATAGAGTACTAGTAGAGACGATGGATCTTTATGCCATGAAAATTCTTAATCTAACTGGATTGTAGCATTTGTCTTCCTGAAATATTACATGACATTAGAAATGATAGTATTGAAATATTTAGTTCAATAACTTGTACACTCAGAGCATGTTATAATGCATTTAAGTCTCACATGGTGAACCTAGAATGGCAAGTTCGATACCCTCCTGGAAAGAGTTTATTTACAGTGACAGAATTTACTAAACAAACTCCTTAGCCCCCCACCCTGGCTAGAAAAGGGTGGTAACATGTAGATAACCCGCCCCAACTAGCCTTAATTGCAAAAAGTAGATGTTAATAAATAGTTTAATTTTAAAAAATTCAATTTTACATAGATAGAATATTAAATCCTTAGTGGGCAACACTGTAACACATTGTTCTTAAACAGAAACTTAATAATAAAAAAGGGGTAAGATGCTCTTTCTAATAAATCAATAGTTATTTTTTCACTTAAACAGTTTATATGCAGAATCTTGTAAAATTGCTTATTCTATGCGAATCTAACAAAAAGTGTCTACTTAGCTCTTCCCAGAGAATAAAGAATCTAGTTTCAGTTACACAAGCATATATGTTATATGTAACTGGAGCATTCTCAGTAGTACCTACCATAATTAAACAATGGCCTTAAAACAAGATTCTGGCATAAAAGACATTAAAACACTGTTGCTAACAACAGAATGTGGTCTGTAATTACAACAATTTTGTAATATTAAAAATGGAGATTAGATGATTTTGATACTGTGAATACTAAATCATTTGTTAATTTCCTCAATTCCAATTACTAAACTGGTTTTATGGGATATTCTATATTAAATGTAATACCTAACTGTCACTATCTTTCAGTGGTTCTATGGTCCTCTAAGTATACAAAGACAATAGGAAAACGAAATTCACAATGAATCGGATAATGAAGATCAATGTTGAAAATGATTGTTACTACCCCACATCATATTATCGCTTTTAAAACATGTTTATTATGCATATGTTAAAACTAAATCATAAAATAATACGTTAAATTTGACAATAGAAAATGTATATTACGATAAGCTTATAGTAAAATAAAGACAATTACATGCCCTCAGTCAAATTTTCTCAAAATATAATAACAAATAGCAGCCAAGTAATAAAAAAACACTGCAAAAATACTTTTAAAAACAGTAACGATGGTTGCTTATGACTCATAAGTTATGAGCCACTCGGTGGTGTTAGCTGTGTTTTACCCTCTACCGCTTTGTATGATAACAATGTTGGACATTTCCCGCTATCCCCATTCTCCCCTGCAATAAAACATGTCAAATGATTGTTCTATTTTCCCTTTCTATGTAATGTTTAATGTACTTAGAATAATATATATCACTTTATGTTTTCTAATTTTAGTTACGCATGGGTTAGAGAAGATTTCAATTTAAAACTGTCATACCAGTTCTGGACTGGCAACACTGTGGGCCCACGGAAAATTTAGCCTCCCCCTCAAAGGAATGATTGATACCAAATATAATACAAACATTTTTTTATTTAGTAATTAATATATATATATATATATATATATATATTGTAGGCTATTGCAACAGTGAATAAACCTAGAATTAACTGTAATAATAATTCATGACATTAATTCATTACAAAACATTACCAATTCTTAAAAAAAGAACCTGCAAGAATGTTATTATTATTATTACTTATTTTCTATCTTGATTATTAACCGAGATATTTGCATTTTTCAGTTTTGAGCCTTCAGCAAACCCCCACTTCTACGCATGCCATATTAACAATAAGCTGTTATATTATGATCCCTTTCATTACAAGGTTAAATATGAAATATTGTTTTCATTGAACTTTTACCTTGTTTGATATATGCAAATATGTCCTGTTGACCCCCACCCCCTTCTTTTGTTCTTGGATTACTAAAATTTGAGTGATTGAGATAAAACAAATTCCGATTCATTATAAATAACAGCACTAGCTTTAGTAAATTGTTTACAATAAAATTAATATGTTGTATTCATATATATTTCATTAATTGTTGTTTTCCGGTCTATCTATTTATTCAGCGCTACAAGGTTGGCTAGACTGTTAGTTTTCAATTCAGACGCTTTCCGTTGTAGAGATTATTATCGGGTGGTTCGATAATTAATGTCGATTTTTTTGATAAGATTGTTTGAAATGCATATTTCAGATAGTATTGATTGCGTGGCTTTGATTATAATATAATATTTTAAAGATTAGACTTTGGACTGTATCTAGTAAATAACTGAGTCTGATTTGTAAACAACAAGTTGGTTAAAAAAATCAGTTGAAAATGGACAATCAAAGAGAGCGTTATCAGCATATTTTATTGTTTTACTTCCGAAAGGGCAAAAATGCGCTCAAGCTCGGAAAAAAAATATGTGAAGCTTATGGTGAGGACTGTCTTACTGATCGCCAGGGTCAGCGTTGGTTTGCTCGCTTTCGCTCTGAAAATTTTAATGTGCAAGATGCACCACACACTGGTCGTCCAACCACTACTGATGACGACAAAATAAAGACATTAATCGAAACCAACCGGCGTATGACAACTCGAGAGATAGCAGGAAAGCTCGACATATCGAATTCAACCGTTTACTTGCACTTACAACAGCTTGGTTACGTAAGCTAACTGGATGTTTGGGTTCCTCACGAATTAAAGGAAATCCACCTCACCAAACGCATTAACGTATGCGACTCTTTGCTGAATCGTAACGAAAAGGACCCATTTTTAAAAAGAATCATTACGGGTGATGAAGAATGGATTGTTTACGATAACGTAGTCCGAAGAAGATCATGGACCAAGAAATCGACATCCAAAGCCAATATTCACCAAAAAAAGATTATGCTTTCTGTGTGGTGGTATTACAAGGGTATAGTGTACTTTGAGTTGCTTCCAAGAAGCCAAACTATTGTTTCGAATGCCTACTATCGTCAACGATCGAAACTGAACAAAGAAATCAAGAAAAAACGCCCTGAACTGGCCAATCGCAAAAGCGTGATGTTCCATCATGATAACGCCAGACCACAACCCTCTTTGACAACTCGTCAAAAATTAACAGAACTCAATTGGGAACTGATGCCGCATCCACCATATAGCCCTGACTTACCACCATCAGATTACCATTTGTTTCGCTCCGTTCAAAACTATGTCAATGGTAAAACTTTCGATTCTGATGAGGCGGTTAAAAATGAGTTGGACCAGTTCTTTGCTTCTAAAAACCAAGGCTTCTTCGAACGTGGAACT
Source organism: Riptortus pedestris (assembly GCA_019009955.1). NCBI lineage: Eukaryota > Metazoa > Arthropoda > Insecta > Hemiptera > Alydidae > Riptortus > Riptortus pedestris. The sequence continues at coordinate 35,270,993 of CM032228.1, forward strand.
TTTCAACTCACCGAAAGATGGCAAAAGGTAATCCAACAAAATGGTCAAGACATTGATTAATGTGGTAGTTAATATAAATAAATTCATTTTGGAAAATATGACAAAAAACGACATTAACACCTTCACTGCGGAGCCTCGCAGCATATGCAAGGTCCGGAATCACTCCCTGGTGCGGGCCTCGCATCCGTTGCGAGGAGAGTCGCCCCGCCCTCCATTCGTTCTAGAGACCTGAAGGTTGGAGTAGGGAGAACCTCCGCACTCACAAGCATTCAGTAGTGTTCTGACCACCGTCTGGCCAAGTCGTTTGCAGTTTCAAAAATTTTTGGGGTTACTATTTTTTATGGGCCAACTTGTCTCTCCATCAGAGGCTCATTCATTATTGGAGGTCCTTATTCCCCTATAGTATCCCTGCTTTCCCTTCAATGATGTCACGAGACACGTTTCTCCGTATACTGAGAAGCCTGCACTTCGTCACAGAACCACAAGACCCGAACGTTGAGGATGATGTTAAATTTTTTTGTTGAGAGGATGAAAGAGATATACTACCCCTTTCAAAGAATTAAGTTTGGACGAGTCCATGATGCTTTGGAGGGGTAGGCTAGTCTTTCGTCAGTATATCGCTAATAAGCGCCACAAATATGGAATAAAGATTTATATGTTGACTCAACCTGACGGTCTTGTGCTGAAGAAGTTAGTCTAAAATGGGCCAATGGATCCACAAGTTGTAGTTAAAGAACACTTGTATAAAGTTGTCAGACATTTGGTTGATGACTATCTCGGCCACGGCCATGCCATTTACGCTGACAACTTATACGTCTGTCCCCATGGCCCACGAGCTTCTGGATCCGGGTACCTATCTTACTGGTACTCGGAGAAAGACTCGGAAGGGCAACCCAGCTGATATAGTGGGGGTTAAGCTCAAAAAAGGAGAGATAAAAGAGAAATTTACTGTTAAGGATGTGTCCGTTTTCAAATGGCGCCACAAACGAGATGTCATTATTATTTCATCGGAGTTTGATGCCCAGATAAAGGCGGTCACGAGCAGGGGGAAGACCGTCGAAAAGCCCGAGGCAATTATTAATTATAATAAATATATGGGCGGTATTGACAGGTCCGATTTATGATTTCATAACCAATTACGAAATAAAGAAATTTCCCATTACTAAACGAAAGTTTCTGTTCAGGTGGTGTATTTTCAGCTATATAAGTTCATTTTGGATCAATATGATTTTCATATAGATCTATTCCATTATTATGTTTACTTTATATGCATTTGTAACCTAATAATCGTATTTCTTCCTCCCTATGCAACGTATGCAATGTCCGCACACGACAGTGCACTAGGTAGGGAAATACACACAAAATGTTCTGTCTTGAGGGTTTGCCTACCTAATTCACTGCCGTGTGCGGACCTCGCATACGTTGCGAGGTTAAAAAAAATACGATTATCGTTGTTAAAAATGCATAAAAATTACCACAAATAGGTTTTTACTTAGTTTGAACAACTTTAAAACAGAAAACAAAAATCGTTTTTTGGAAATATTTTCGATTCGGGCATCCGCAGCGAAAGTGTTAATTATCGAACAACCCAATAACTTGTATTGTAAATTGACTGAAAGATTTCTCATTACTGTTTGTATTTATTCACATAACATTCATTGCCTGTATGCATATATATCTATTGTAAGCCTTTGCGTGAAAAATTTGTTTAGCTTATGCAGCCCCTGCGTGACGGACTTTTAGCAGAGTTCCCTTAAGGGAAATCAGCTATTGAGGTCGTACTCATGACGCGAGTTTTGAAACATTTCTTCAAATGTCCATCGATCCTACCCAGGAGATGACGAAAATGAGGTCCGTTCAAAATTATATATATCTATATCTATCTATCTATCTATATATATATATATATATATATATATATATATATATATATATATATATATATATACATATATATATTTGTCTGTTAACGCTCTAGCGGTCGCAATTTTTGTTTGATCGTTACCAAACTTCATATTTAAGCGTTTTACGTAAAAAGAGAGATCAAGTTCCTTAATGGCTGAAATCGGACCAGTGGGAGGGGGGGGGGTTAGAGGGGGATGTTTGAAAATTCGAAATATCTCCGTTAGTCTACGACGGATCGAAAAATTGTATAGAATCAATCATATTGCAAATTTTGTTCTATACATTTTTTCTGTATCTTGAATATTAACCGAGATATTTGCATTTGTATGCATGTGTATGGTCGGCAGGAGTCGGCTATGTTCGGGACCCTCCGCCGTTTCGGTAAATATTCGTCCCTCGTGAATAGGTTTAGAGATTCCCTACTACTACTGTTGTTATTAGGCGGATTTCTCTATTGTAAAACTTTACTTGGGAAATCTGCTTAGTTTTCGCAGCCCCTGCATGACGGACTTTTTTATTATAAACTATGCAATAATAAACATTTATTTCTCCCAAAGGGCACCAAGGACAATGATTGTATCTATTTTGTGTATTTAATTACCATTATTAAACATACTCTAATAGCGAAGAAACTTAGTATTCGTAGTTGCACTCACTCATTCTCAGTTATTTGTAACATAGTACCAGAACAATGTTAATTATTAGAAGACATAAATTGGTACTCCTCTCCAACAATTACAGTTCCCTTTAATATTGTTTTGTTTAAAAAAAATCTATGATATTTCAAGAAATATTTCTGGGGTAAAACACAACATCTAGTTGTTGTCTTAGTTGCTAGAAGAGCAACTAATAAATGTTGTACAAGTCATTATTATGTAAAGTTTAATGAGTACACACGTTCTACTGTTTTAAATCTTAGTCTTATTTAAACTTCAGCTCAAGTTAAAAACAATCATCATCATTATTTTCAAGTATTAAGCATCAACTACCTCTTCACGCCAAAAACCAAACCAAGTCGCCGGATCTAATGCCAGCAACCGACTGTGTAATCTCCTCACATCTCGTCCGAATTCAGTGTTATTTAGTTTAAATTATAGTAACTTCAGTTATTCTAAATTTTAAACCATTGAATGCCTAAAAATATTACATGATTAGTCATAGTATGCCTATATTAAAAAAAACTTTCATGAGTACTAATAAAATTGTTGACTCCCACTATAGTTTTTTGCGTATATCTCATTTAATCTTAGGTATACGAGAACAGTTTTTATAAGAAAAGTTACTTTAAATGAAAATAAACAAGGTTATTTATGTGTATCATTGTCGAAAGACCTATAGGAAATTCCAGGTTTCAGGTTTCTCTGATAACCCCCACTCGTGCTCGCCCGTATTAATGTTAATATAGATTATTTTCATGGAGGAGTGGATTCTAATTCATATACTGAGTTTTGTCAAGTTCAGTTCATCGTTAGTGCCCAATAAAATGGTTGACTTCGACTTTAGTTTATAGTGTATATCTGGTTTATACTTTGTTTTACGTCAAAAGTGTATATAACAAAAGTTACTCTAAATAACACAATAAAGAACTTTTGTTATGTTCACATTTGCCGAAAAACAATAGGAAACGAAATATTGTTATTTTTAATTTCAGGCCTCCCTCATAACCCCCACTCCTTTTTGTCTCAGAAAATATTAGTATAGCCTAAAGCCTCAGTTGCGTAAGTAGTAATATACGGCAATTTGTGGCTTTGTTGTGTGTTTGTTAACTTTTCACTCCTAAGCTACAATGATAATAAGATGTACCAACATTTCTAGGGACGAGTAGAGTAGGGGTTATAGGGAAAGCCTGAAATGAAAAATAGGGATATTTCGTTTCCTATTGGTTTTTCGGCAAAGATGCATTTCACTATAGTTGTTCGTTTTGTAATTTAAAGTAACCTTTGTTATATTTAATTTTGTCGTATGCCGAAGTATAAATGAGATAATTGTGCTAAAAACTATAGTGGGAGTCAATAATTTGATTAAGCACAAAATACTCAACCGAACCAAAATAAAATCGGTATGTAAATTAGCATTAACTCCTCCATGATAATAAGCTGTACCAACATTTTTAGGAACGACGAAACGAGGATGCCTGAAATGAAAAATCGAGATAATCCGTTTCCTATTGGTTCTGGCAAAGATGCACATGATAAAAGTTGTTTATTTCGTTATTTAAAGTAAATTCTGTTATATACTCTTTTGTGGTATACCGAAGTATAATGTGACATGTACGTCATCTAAATAACAAAGCTAAAACTAAAAAAAAATTCAATGAATGTGCTGGAAATTGATTATATAATTCTTATTCAAAATAACAATTATTCAAATTGTTTTAATTTACTTAGTTGAATATCAATCTCCGCTTTATTCCAGAACAAAAGTCGGACTCAACGGTTTGAAAATGGCTTTAACAGAAAATCGTAAATATGATTAATAATCAGAATGGAAATACCAGAGTATGATGGCTGGAATATAGGAGTCACAACTTATCCCATTCACTCGGTTCGGAACACATGATGTGTTTGACTAATAAGATTTGACGTAAAATATTTGAAGAAATGTAATTCCGAAACCTCCGAAGGCCTGTTGACCACATTGAGAAACCAAAGGAGAGGATGATGTTACAAAAAAACATCGTGGTCAAGTTCAAAACCAGTTCACCTCGAACTGCCTCTTGAAACATTTGACTTAGATAAATTTGTACGGCTTCTGCGATCTGGAAAACATAGAAAGGGATTATTTCTTGTGAATAATCAACATAAGAACCAAAAAATATTAATAACAAATAAAATAAATCTGGATAGAACTTAGTGCAAACAAAGATATTTGCTCAAGATAGAAATTTGATATCACAGGAGCGTCTCGATTTCAATGTACATACTATTAAATTAAAGAAATTAAGTAGAACACATATACGACAGAATTAAGTTGGATAAAACACCAATTTCCACCACGAATAAATATATATGAATGTATGTATCCAATAGCAAATAGAAGCACAGGATTTTCTAACAAACCAACCTATTATTTAAAAAAAAGAAAATCAGGATTGAGAATACTAACGATATCTTTTATAACCATTTTTAAAATTAAGTGTTAGCATATCTTACGAAAAAGTTGCCAAAAATGGCAATGTTTGTAGACATTATACTTTGGTTTAATATCCTTTTCAAATGTATTTTTTTTGTTATTTTATGTACCTACTATGCTTATTAAAAATATCAATATAATTAATACAAGGTAATTAGATATTCTAGTATAAAATACATGTTATATATAAATTGTATGATGCATGTAGGTAATATATCCCATTGCACGTGGAAAATGTGTAAAGGAAAACACACACGCACACTCACACGCCTACACATACACCCCCCCCCCCCCCTCACACACACACACACACACACACACACACACACATATATATATATATATATATATATATATATATATATATATATTTAAAGGTTTATACTGTCATATACATAATACATTTAATATATTATTATTTATTAACGTCCACTTTTTGCAACTAAGGCTAATTGGGACGGGTCATCTACAGGTTACCACCCTTTCCAAGCCAGGGTGGGATTTAGGATGTTATTTAATGAATTTCGGCACTAAATGATTTCCTTTACCCAGGCGAGAATCGAACTCGACACTTAAGTTTTACCATGTGAGATAAAGGTTAACTTACATGGCTAACCTGATCCCCTATAATATAATTTACAATCATTATTTTCACTATTTCTAAATACAAAATCATTTTAATTTAATTATGAAAACACAAGGTGAAGCTCGGTTCCCTGAGCTGGTGGTCCCGTTAGATAACACTTCCTTCATATTGTTACGTTTATTACAAAAACCAAAAACGTTGATTATTAGAGTTCTTTTGGATTTGGAAAATTAAACACACAAACCATAGAGTTTTTATCAATGCTCAAATTATTTGACAACGCACTACACACTTGGTAACTTATACTTAACTACTACTCCCTGTATGCTTATACATACGTACTCACATTTATGAAAACTAATATTTCCTGTTTGTCCAAATTTTCACTGACAGTAAATAAATTAAAGTTGAAGTCAGCATACATAATGGTCAATGCCTATAATTGGATGATTACAGGCAACGGTTGGATAAGTTTGGCCTCGATTGAAATTCCAGTCACTTTTCTTGATGCGTTAATTGTAGGTTAGTCTCAGTGAGAACTGAATCTTCAGGCGTGGCCTGTAACACACACACGTTGCCAACTAGGCTTGTTTGATTGTTACTAAACTCGATAAGCAATAAAAACTCTTTAGACAAAGCTGCAGCAAAATCGTTTAAAAGGGAAGATTGTAAAAGTCGGTATTTGGGCCATGAGATTTAGCGGAGTTAAACATAATGTATGCGTGGAATCTAAAATCGTAGTAGGTATGCTGAATCATGCTCATCACGATTTTCTAAAATTGTTCTTCATGTTTTACTTTGACTTGAATATTAATGATGGTACTTGTATTTTCCCGTAACTGGAAAATTGGAGGAGCTATTTCATTTTAGCAGATTTCCCTTAAGGGAAATCAGCTATTGAGGTTGTACTCATGACGGAATTTTCGACATTTTTCTTCAAATGTCCATCGATCCTACCTAGTAGATGACGAAAATGAGGTCCGTTCAAAACTGTATGATATATATCTATATATAAATATATATATATATATATTATAAATATATATATATATAGGCTATCTATAAATTGTCTGTTACCGCTCTTAGCGGTCCAATTTTTGTGTTTTGATCCTTACACCAAAACTTCATATTTAAGCGTTTTTATGTAAAAAAAAAAGATCAAGTTTCGGTTTAACGGTTTGAAATCGGACAAGTGGGAGGGGGGGGGCTTTTAGAGGGGAGGATTTTCGAAAATTCGAATTATCTCCGTTACTATACGTCGGATTAAAAAATATAGAACCAATCTTATTGCAAATTAAATTTACTATAAATATTGTTCTATACATTAATTCTCTATCTTGAATATTAACCGAGATATTTTCATTTGTATTCTGCGTGTGGTCACCAGGTATCGGCTATGTTCGGAGTGTCCCGCCGAGAGCTCTGGCGGCCGTTTTCCATAACTATTCGTCCCCTCGTGAATAGGTTGTTAAGGTTTAGGTTAACTGTTTTTTTGGGCTAGAAACTACTGGGTTTATTACGCCCCTAAATAATGTTTTTTATGTATAGAGGTTTCATTGACTACTACAGTTGTTATTAGGCAGATTTCTCTATTGTAAAACTTCACGTGGGAAATCTGCTTAGTTTACGCAGCCCCTGCTTGACGGACTTTTTCGTTTGACAGTGTTCAGTAAACTCCCACTCATTCCATAGTCTCTGAAATGTATGACATTATTAAATATTAAAAATTGCTTCATAGGTTTCAAACAGTGATTAGTGATCTCATCATGATCTTGATCAAACGCTACGCCTTGTAGCTGCAACCATTTCTATCGGAAGCTGCTCTTTACATATAACTATACTACTCACCGAAATCCATAAGATGCTTTATGTCTTCAAAATAGGATTTTCTACACCTTCTTCTTCCCCTGTGCCCAAGAATCTTACCTTCAATTATATTTGTGATGAAGTCGTTGTGACTTAAGATATGCCCAAGAAGTTTCACTCTCCTTTTCTCTATTGCCTTGATAAGACTTTTGTTCTCACTTACCTCATTTAGAATTTCAATGTCGGTTTTGTTTTGAGTCCAACTTGTTCTAGTGATTCTACGCCAGATCCACACTTCCATTGCTTCCAACCTATTCTATTCCCATTTGTGGCGAGTCCAACCTTCTCTCCCTTAAAGCAGTACACTCAATTCAGAAGACTTGGAACTTCCATGGTGCTAACTAAGGAGTAAATTCGGACAGTGGTTTCCCGTCGCCAGCTGTGACGTAGGCAGTCAAAAAGTTATTAGAGCCAAGGCGAAATCGAAATTTAATCTTTACAAGTAAAACTAGAGACAAAATTCGTTATAGGCTGAAATCAAACTTAGGGCATTGATGATTATGAAAAGTTATAAAAAACAAAATCGGAAATCTCTATTATTACTGTGGAAAACTGATATATATATATATATATATATATATATATATATATTATGTAAACATTGTATAAATGAGGCTGATTGTGACGAGTTATCTATAGGCGGCCACACTTTTTCTAGCCAAGGTGTGTCCAAGGATTGTATTTAATGAGTTCATCGCTAAATAAATTCCTATTCCAAGGTGAGAATCGAGCTAAAGACTAAAGGTTTAACAAGTGACATTAAGACCAACGCCTTACCCCACGTGGAGTTCCTAAGCAATTTTTGCTTATATAAGCAAAATGTATGATCATGCTGATAATTATGTTATATAACCAAACCTGTTTATCAAATTGAGTGCTACTATTAACGCTCTGTAAACTTGGCTTTAGCTCGAACGAAGTTATTTGCCTTATTTTGTTTTCAGTAAAACCTCCTGTACAGCTCGTATATTTTCGAATTAGCCTCTTAAGGCAATTACTATAAGTGTAATTAAGGTGTTAATGTATACACTGATTATCACAGTATAAATAAGCGTTATTTATTCATGCTCTCACTACTGTCATTGTTTTTTATCGTCAACCATAAATGGAAAATTTGACAAAGAGTACTCATCAATTTTTACTTCCTTTTACTTAAGAAATAATTTTTTTACTCATTTTAAGTAAAGGAAGTATTGTGCTCTTGAAATTTTTTTTCTTTTAGATTCCACTCGAATTGTCCATTTTGACCAGTTTCGGCGTGATATCTACTCTGATAATCCCCTATAAATAAAAATTCCTTCACGCATGGGCTGCATAAAATTAATCAAATTTCACAAGTGCTGGAATGACACAAAAGTCAACTCATCTGACCATCTATAGTATTTCCAATTTCTTCTGTGGTAGGAAATTGAAATATACACCAGTCATGAAATTTTAGTGGCTGAGTTACTTAAAGTAAAAAAAGTCCGTCACGCAGGAGCTGCGTAAACGAAGCGGAGTTCCCACGTGAAGTTATACAATAGAGACATCTCCATACGAGAGCCCACTAGTTACGAAAACGGCCGAACTAGCTCTTGGCGGGAAATCTCTCATCCGTTATCGGCCCACTACTAATAAAAATGCAAATATCTCAGTTAATATTCAAAAATAGAGAATAAATGTATAGAACAATATTTATAGTAAATGTAATTTGCAAAAGGATTGGTCCTATACAATTTTTTGATCCGCGGTATGGTAACGGAGATATTTCGAATTTTCGAAAATCCCCCTCTAAACCCCCCACTACTGGTCCGATTACAGCCATTAACGAACTCGATCTGTCTTTTTGCATATAACGTTTAAATATGGAGTTTGGTAACGATCGTACACAAATTGCGACCGCTAGTGCGTTAACAGACACACACATATATATATATATATATATATATATATATATATATATATATATATATATCATTTCGAATGGGCCCCATTTGCGTCATCTCCTGGGAAGGATCGATGGACATTTGAGGATTTTTTTCGAAAATCGCGTCATAAGTTCGACCTCAATAGCTGATTTCCCTCAAGGGAAATCTGCTAAAAATAAGTCAGAAGTGGGAGTTTACTGAAGTCTAACAACATAAAAAGTTTGTCGCGCAGGCGATGTGTAAACTTAGCAGATTTCCCAAGTGCTGGTTTATCAATCTTGTGTTCTCATCTCGTCTCATTTTAGCAGATTTCCCTTATTTAAGGGGAATCAGCTTTTGAGGGTTGTACTCATGACGGAAGTTTTGACATTTTTCTTCCAAATGTCCACCGATCCTACCTAAGTAGATGACGAAAATGAGGTCCGTTCAAACTTATATATTTTTATATATATATATATATATATATATACTAGCTAAGGTACCCGGCTTCGCCGGGGAATTCATTTTGAGGACTGAATGATGATGAGTTATATTATTTTGGTAAGCCTTTAGTTTGCCACAGTATTTTGACATTTCCCAAGTCCCAGTGATTTAGGGTCTAATTACCCGTCGTTGCTGTGTCTGTGCATTAGTATTTTTTTGGGCCAAGGGCTTCAATGTTTGCTACCACTTCCCGTCTGGGCGTATTCGTTTTCCCGTGAGGTGGGTCAGGCAGGCGAACGGTTATAAATGAGAAACATTTTACTCTTGAAGAAATAAATAAAAATGTGTTCCTAATCTATCCCTTTTCCACTCTTTTAAGTCTCCTTTTTTAATACTTAAAATCATAGTCATGGATTGCATTTATATTACACATTAAAATATATAATGAAACTTATTTCCTGTCAAATACCAATTCCGAGCACATGTAGTTTTAAGCATAGTTTTGTACTTTAGATTATATTCGTAATCAGCATAATAGCAGAGCTCAGGTGGAAATCACTTCCAGGAATGTGCAGCGTTTCACTGGAAATAAGATAACTCAATATTTAATCTGTTTTGGCTCCCCTGTCATCTTCCGGTCAGCAATGAGTGCTAAACACCATGTTTTCCTTTAATTATTGATTCAGAGTATTTATTTTAATAATTTTATCTACCTGACGGGTAATTAAATAATTAGTATTACCCTACCAACCAATTAATTTCACTTTATATTTATAACCACCGTGATAGGTGAGGGAAGAGATTGTAGCCTCCCAGCAAAATAAGTAATACTTTAAATCATATTAAGTTTAACCGGATATTGTCTTTTTTCATAATGGCATTACCATTAACGTCAAATTGTTATGATGGTACTTATTTGTTTCAATAACATCAAAATATCGGAAATAAGATATATATTAGCAGAACCATAGAGTTTGCTTCCCTACAACTTCCGCTATCGCTCCTTGTGCCAATTCAGCATGACTTTGGTTAAATAATACATTATACAAATTAAATAACGGAAATGCTCTTATGGTTTAATTTTCTATTGGAAATAAATAACAATGTTATTTTCTAGGAAAAATAAATAAATGAGAAGGAGGCGACGGAGATATATAACCTCACTAATCCTCGAATCATATTTAGAGTTATCATACGTTGACTAACACAAAATCATTTTTCATAATATGGCATTCATTACAAAAACGCTTAAATAAAACACTAATAAAATGAATGACTCCCGACTATAGTTTTAGCGTATATCCCGTGTTTACACCATTTCGTACAAAAAAAAAGTGAATACAACAAAAATGTTACTCAAAATAAACAACTATTGTTATGTGCATATTTATCGAAAAATCAATGCGAAACGAAATATCGCTATTTTTCATTTCAGGGCCTCCCCTACAACACCCCCCCCCCCACTCCTGTTTGAAAACCTAAAAATGTTAATATAGCTTATAATCTTGGAAGAATTAATGATAATTCACATACCGAGTTTTTTTTTTAAGTTCGGTTCAATCGTTAGTGCCAACAAAATTATAGGCTCCCACTCTAGGTTTAAGAGTATATATCGTTTATACTTCTTTATACGACGATAGTGTATATAATAAATGTTTCTCTAAATAACAAAATAAACAAACATTTGTTAAGTGCATATTTCCGGAAACCCCAATAGGAAACGAAATATCACTATTTTTAATTTCAGACCACCCTTATTACTTCACTTCCGCTATAGGTTTTAGCGTATATCTCGTTTATAATTCAGTATACGAAAAAAGTGTATATAACAAAAGTTACTCTAAATAACAAAATAAACAAACTTTTGTTATGTTCATATTTGCCGAAAAACCAATAGGAAACGAAATATCACTATTTATAATTTTTGGCTTTCCTTATAACTCCCACTCCTGCCTGTCCCTAGAAATGTTGGTATGGCTTGTTATAATGAAAGCGTTAGTGCTAATACATATACCGAGTTTTATTTATTTCGGTTGGGACTATTGTCCCAAATAAAATTGTTTCACTTCCGCTATAGGTTTTTAGTTTATATCTCGTTTATAATTCGGTATACGAAAAAAGTGTATATAACAAAAGTTACTCTAACATAATAAAATAAATAACTTTTGTGATGTACAATATTTGCCCGAAAACCAATAGGAAACGAAATATTGCTATTTTGAATTTCAGGCCTCTCTTATAACCCCCACTCCTGCCCGTCCCTAGAAATGTTGGTACCGCTTATTGTAATGGAGCAATTAGTGCTAATACGCATACCGAGTTTTATTTATTTTGGTTGAGTCTTTTGTGTCAAATTAAACTGTTCACTTCCGCTATAGGTTTTAGCGTATATCTCGTTTATAAATCAGTATTCGAAAAAAATGTACATAACAAAAGTTACTCTAAATAACAAAATAAACAACTTTTGTTATATTCATATTTGCCGAAAAAACAATAGGAAACGAAATATCGCTATTTTTAATTTCAGGCCTCCCTTATAACCCCCACTCCTGTTCATCTCAGAGAATTTTAATATAGCCTAAAGTCTAAGTTGGGTTAGTAGTAATATACATACCAAGTTTCAAAAAATTCGGTTCAGCCGTTTATGCGTGAAAAGGTAACAAACAAACAAACAAACAAACAAACAAACAAACAAACATACACGAAAGAAACAAAATGCAGTTATGGTGTCTATGGCATGTGAAACGAAAAGTTATCGTGAAATTTCGCGAAAAAAATCAATGTACAGACAGAGGTTACAATTTTATATATATATATATATATATATATATATCTATATATATATAAAATTGTAACCTCTGTCTGTACATTGATTTTTTTCGCGAAATTTCACGATAACTTTTCGTTTCACATGTCATAGACACCATAACTGCATTTTGTTTCTTTGGTGTCTGTTTGTTTGTTTGTTTGTTTATTTGTTTGTTTGTTTATTTGTTTGTTTGGTTGTTTGTTACCTTTTCACGCAATAAACGGCTGAACCGAATTTTATGAAACTTGGTATGTATATTACTACTAGCCCAACTTAGACTTTAGGCTATATTAATGTTCTCTAAGACGAACAGGAGTGGGGGTTATAAGGGAGGCCTGAAATTAAAAATAGCGATATTTCGTTTTCTATTGCTTTTTCAGCAAATATGCTCATAACAAAAGTTGTTTATTTTGTAATTTAGAGTAACTTTTGTTATATGCACTTTTGCCGTATACGGAAGTATAAATGAGTTATACGCTAAACACTATAGCGGGAGTCCACAATTTTATTTGGCATAAAAGACTCAACCGAACTAAAACAAACTCGCTATGTGAATTAATACTAACGATTTACTTATAATAAGCCATTCTAACATTTCTAGGGACGGGCAGGAGTGGGGGTTATAAGGGAGACCAGAAATTAAAAATAGCGATATTTCGTTTCCTATTGCTTTTTCAGCAAATATGCACATAACAAAAGTTGTTTATTTTGTTATTTAGAGTAACTTTTGTAATATGCACTTTTGCCGTATACGGAAGCATAAATGAGTTATACGCTATAAACTAAAGTGGGAGTCCACAATTTTATTTGGCACTAAAAACTCAACCGAATTAAACCAAACTGGTTATGTGAATTAGTACTAACGCCTTCATTATTATAAGCTATACTAACATTTCTAGGGACGGGCAGGAGTGGGGGTTATAAGGAACGCCTGAAATTTATAATAGTGATATTTCGCTTCCTATTGCATTTTCGGCAAATATGCACATAACAAAAGTTGTTTATTTTGTTATTTAGAGAAACTTTTTTTTTTATATACACTATCATCGTATACCGAAATATTAAGACGTTATACGCTAAAAATTATAGCGGGAGACAACAATTTTATTTGGCACAAAAGACTCAACCGAACTAAATAAAACACTCATTATGTGTATTAGCACTAACGCCTTCCTTATAATAAGCCATTCTAACATTTCTAGGGACGGGCAGGAGTGGTGGTTTATAAGGGAAGCATGAAATTAATAATAATGATTTCCTATTGGGTTTTCGGCAAATATGCACATATCAAAAGTTGTTTATTTTGTTATTTAGAGAAATTTGCTCAACACTTCTTTTCAATATGAACTACCAGGTACCTCACCTGAAAAAATTAATTCAAATGTATATCAATATTTTCTCCTTAATAATTCAAATCTATGCATAATGCACAGGAGACGGGAAATATGACAATATGCAGGACAGTGAAGTTTTTACATAAAAAAATAATTTTATTATTAACAAATGCCAACAACGGGTATTAACCCTAAACACTGGAACGGGTAAATGTCAAAATATTGTGCAAAGTAAAGCCTTGCCAAAAATATACCATTACTATTCAGCCTCAAATGAATTCCCGAGCGAAGCCGGGTATCTAAGCTAGTATATATATATATATATATATAAAATTGTAACCTCTGTCTGTTGCATTGATTTTTTTTCGCGCGAAATTTCACGATAATCTTTGTCGTTTCACATGTCATAGACACTCTTAACTGCATTTTGTTTCTTTGGTGTACTGTTTGTTTGTTTGTTTGTTTGTTTGGTTTATTTGTTTGTTTGTTTATTTGTTTGTTTGTTTGTTTGTTACCTTTTCACGACATAAACGGCTGAACAGAATGTTTTATGAAACTTGGGTTTATTTGGTTAATTTAAATTTTTTTACATACTATACCCAACTTAGACTTTTAGGCTATATTAATATTCTCTAAGGACAAACAGGAGTGGGGGTTATAAGGGAGAGCCTGAAATTAAAAATAGGCCGATATTTTCGGTTTTTCTATTGGTTTTTCATCGAATATGACCCATAGAACAAAGAAAGTTTGTATATTTTGTAATTTAGAGTAACTTTTTGTTATATACACTTTTGTCGTATTCCTAAGTATAATAGGCCGTTATAAGCTAAAAACTGATAGCGGGAAGTCAACAATATTATTTTGCTCAAAAGAACATCAAACGAACTAAATAAAACTCGGTATGTGAATTAGCACTAACGTCCCTTCTTATATGAATAGGCCATTCTAACATTTCTAGGGACGGCAGTTAGGAGTGGAGGGTTATATGGGCAGGCCTGCTGAAATTAAAAATAGTGATATTTCATTTCCTATTGGGGTTTTGGTAAATATGCACATAACAAAAGTGGTTTATATTGTTGTGTTAGAGAAAACTTTTGTCATATACACTTTTATCGTATACCTAATTATAAGGCGTTATCGCCGAAAAAGTTGTTAGCAGAAGTCAACAATTTTATTTGGCCAAAAGGCTCAACGAGCCTAAACAAACTCGGTTATGTGGAATTAGCACTTACGTCTTCCTTTAATAAGCCTACTAAACTTTTCTGGGACGGGCAGGAGATGGGGGTTTTAAGGGAAAAGGAAGTCATGAAATTAAAATAATAGAGATTATTCGTTTCCTATTGGTTTTTCCGCAAATTAAACATAACAAAGTTGTTTTTTTGGAGTTAACTTTTTGTTATATACTAAGTATAATTAAGTTATACGTTAAAGCTTTTTGCGGGCACTAACGGCTGAACCGAACTTAACAAAACTCGGTATGTCAAATTAGCATTTAATTCTTCCATGATTATTAGTTATATTAACATTTTTAGGTTCAAACGAGGAGGGGAGTTATAGAGGGAGGCCTGAATAAAAACCAATTCATCCATATTTACATAGTATAAGAAACGGGGAAATATAAAAATATCGTAGACTGGGAAGAATTATCGAACAAATAATTCTATTTTTAGCAAATCACCGGCACAGACGGGTATCAATCCGTAAACACTGGGAGGGTGTAAATGTCAAAAATATTGTGCATTGTTAAAGCCTGCTAATAAAATACCATCACCATCTCTGCCATCCAAATGAATTCCCGGGCGAAGCACGGGTATCTGAGCTAGTATATATATATATATATATATATATATATATATATATATATATATATATATATATATATATATATATAAAATTGTAACCTCTGTCTGTACATTGATTTTTTTCGCGAAATTTCACGATAACTTTTCGTTTCACATGTCATAGACACCATAACTGCATTTTGTTTCTTTGGTGTCTGTTTGTTTGTTTGTTTGTTTGTTTATTTGTTTGTTTGTTTGTTACCTTTTCACGCATAAACGGCTGAACCGAATTTTATGAAACTTGGTATGTATATTACTACTAGCCCAACTTAGACTTTAGGCTATATTAATATTCTCTAAGACAAATAGGAGTGGGGGTTATAAGGGAGGCCTGAAATTAAAAATAGCGATATTTCGTTTCATATTGCTTTTTCAGCAAATATGAACATAACAAAAGTTGTTTATTTTGTAATTTAGAGTAACTTTTGTTATATACACTTTCGTCGTATACTGAGTTATAAACGAGATATACGCTAAAACCAATAGAGGAAGTGAACTATTTTATATGGCACAAAAGAATCAACCAAACTAAATAAAACTCGGTATGTGTATTAGCACTAACGCTTTCATTATAACAAGCCATGCCAACATATCTAGGGATGGGCAGGAGTAGGGGTTATAAGGGAAGCCAGAAATTAAAAATAGCGATATTTCGTTTCTTACTGGTTTTTCGGCATATATGAACATAACAAAAGTTGTTTATTGTGTAATTTAGAGTAACTTTTGTTATATACACTTTTGTCATATACGGAAGTATAAATGAGTTATACGCTAAAAACTATAGCGGGAGTCCACAATTTTATTTGGCACAAAAGACTCAACCGAACTAAACCAAACTCGGTATGTGAATTAGTACTAACGCCTTACTTATAATAAGCCATACTAACATTTCTAGGGACGGGCAGGAGTGGGGGTTATAAGGGAGGCCTGAAATTAAAAATAGCGATATTTCGTTTCCTATTGCTTATTCAGCAAATATGCCCATAAAGAAAGTTGTTTATTTTGTTATTTACAGTAACTTTTATTATATACACTTTTGCCGTATACGAAAGTATAAATGAGTTATACGCTAAAAACTATAGCTGGAGTCCACAATTTTATTTGGCACAAAAGACTCAACCGAACTAAACCAAACTCGGTATGTGAATTTGCACTAACGCCTTCCTTATAATAAGCCATACTAACATTTCTAGGAACGGGCAGGAGTGGGGGTTGTAAGGGATGCCTGAAATTAAAAATAGTGATATTTCGTTTCCTATTGGGATTTCGGCCAATATGCACATAACTAAAGTTGTTTATTTTGTTATTTAGAGAAACTTTTGTTATATACACTATCGTCGTATACCGAAGTATAAAGGCGTCATACTCTAAAAATTATAGCGGGAGTCAACAACTTTATTCGGCACAAAAGACTCAACCGAACTAAACCAAACTCGGTATCTGAATTAGCACTAACGCCTTCCTTATAATAAGCCATACTAACATTTCTAGGGACTGGCAGGAGTGGGGGTTATAAGGGAGGCCTGAAATTAAAAATAACGATATTTCGTTTCCTATTGGAGTTTCAGCAAATATGCACATGTCAAAAGTTGTTTATTTTGTTATTTAGAGAAAAATTTGTTATAACACTATCGTTGTATACCGAAGTATAAAGGCGTCATACTCTAAAAATTATAGCGGGAGTCAACAACTTTATTCGGCACAAAAGACTCAACCGAACTAAATAAAACACTCGGTATGTGCATTAGCACTAACACCTTCCTTATAATAAGCCATACTGACATTTCTAGGGACGGGCAGGAGTGGGGGTTGTAAGGGAGGCCTGACTTTACAAATTTTATTATTAACAAATCCGACAAGAAATGACGGATATTAACCCTAAACACTGGGACGGGTAAATGTCAAAATATTGTGCAATGTAAAGCCTGCTAAAAAATACCATCACCATTCAGCCTCAAATGAATTCCCGGGCGAAGCCGGGTATCTGAGCTAGTATATATATATATATATATATATATATATATATATATATATATATATATATATTTGTCTGTTAACGCTCTAGCGGTCGCAATTTTTGTTTAATCGTTACCAAACTTCATATTTAAGCGTTTTACGTAAAAAGAGAGATCAAGTTCGTTAATGGCTGAAATCGGACCAGTAGGAGGGGGGGTTTAGAGGGGGGATTTTTGAAAATTCAAAATATCTCCGTTACTATACGTCGGATCGAAAAATATTATAGAATCAATCTTATTGCAAATTAAATTTACTATAAATATTGTTATATACATTTATTCTCTATCTTGAATATTAACTGAGATATTTGCATTTGTATTCTGCATGTGCTCGGCAGCAGAGGCTATGTTCGGACTTTCCGCCGTGAGCTCTGGCGGCCGTTTTTGTAATTATTCGTCCCTCTCGTGAATAGGTTTAGAGGTTACTTACTACTACAGCTGTTATTAGGCAGATTTCTCTATTGTAAAACTTCACGTGGGAAATCTGCTTAGTTTACGCAGCCCCTGCGTGACGGACTTTTCTATATTTATAAAAGTAACCGATCATGTAGTAGGAGGTAGGCTCTAACCCAACACCCCAACCACTATTCCTCGTCCGATTTCCGCCAATTGCAAATATGATGTTTAGTTTAAATATCGAGTATGGTATAGATAAAATAAATATTTTCGAGTAAAGAACGAAAACCATTATTTGATAACGCCATCGCAAAACGTGTTTGCATAAATCTCACAATTTTATCCATTGATCTGTCGTTGCACTTGAAATACGTAAATATCGAATATGGTAACGACTCTTAAAGATAACGATCGCTTGATCTGTAAGAGACAAATATATTTACTTGAAAGTACCTCACATAGTAATTGGAGAGAAGAAAACATCCAATTCTTCAAAAGTTTTCAAAAGGGCTCTCGAAGACTATTGTCTACGTCTTCTGAGATACTTGAGTGACTTAATTGCTGTATTTCCCAATGAATACATGATAGTAGCTCTGAAGATGGATGCAGTAGTCTTTGAAAGCGCATAGCGCTGAAATGAAAAAAACTTGTGGAGAACTGGACTTTCTCTTCTCTCCAAGTCAGCCCGGACTGGCGGCTCTGTGAGCCCTCGGCATAATTATTTGTGCCCCCCCCCTAGCGGAATGTTTGATACCAAATATAATACAAACAGTATTTTATTTAATAACAAATATATATGTATACATATCATATTGCCCTTACTAGCATGTATTCTTAATAACAATATTTTTAATGGAACATAACAAAATACGTAGCTGATGACTTTGAGGTTATAAAATGCGCATACAAATATTCATCGTAGGACTCTAGGCCATTACAAAAATTAATAAATATAGTTTTATATGTAATAATAATTGAGGACATTAGTTCCTTACAAAAGATTACCAATTAAAAAAATATCTTAGCATAAAGTGCAAAATACAATTGTAACAATTGCTAATAAAGTATGTATCAGCGATGTATTTACAAATGTAAATAAATATTATGTAGGTTGTTAATTTATAATAACAATAATGCCTTTTATTATTATGATCCATTTCTGTTTTAGCAGATTTCCCTTAAGGGAAATCAGCTATTGAGGTTGTACTCATGATGGAATTTTCGACATTTTTCTTCAAATGTCCATCGATCCTACCTAGTAGATGACGAAAATGAGGTCCGTTCAAAACTGTATATATATATCTATATATATATATATATATATATATATATATATATATCTATCGATCTATAGATTTGTCTGTTACCGCTCTAGCGGTCGCAATTATTTTTTAATCCTAACCAAACATTATATTTAAGCGTTTTATGTAAAAAGAAAGATCAAGTACGTTAACGGCTGAAATCGGACCAGTGGGAGGGGGGGTTTAGAGGGGAGGATTTTCGAAAATTCGAAATATCTCCGTTACTATACGTCGGATCAAAAGATTGTATAGAACCAATCTTATTGCAAATTAAATTTACTATAAATAATGTTCTATACATTAATTCTCTATCTTGAATATTAACCGAGATATTTGCATTTGTATACTGCGTGTCACCTACAGGCTATGTTCGGAGTTTCCAACGAGAGCTCTGGCGGCCGTTTCCATAACTATCGTCCCTCCTGAATAGGTTTAGAGGTTAGGTTAACTGTTTTTTGGGGCTAGAAACTACTGAGTTATTACGCCCTAAATAATGTTATTTAGGTTAAGAGGTTTCTTAATACTAAAGTAGTTATTAGGCAGATTACTCTAGTTTAAAACTTCACGTGGGAAATCTGCTTAGTTTACGCAGCCCCTTCGTGACGGACTTTTTGGTTTCCTTCTCTGTTTTGGTGTTGCATTTTTGTTTTCGTGTTCTATTTCTAATTTTGTGTTGAATTTTTGTTTGTAGAGTTTTGAATTTCTCTGTTTTGTGTTGCATATGCTGTTTTCCATTGTCAATTTATGTTTATGTTGTTGTCTTTTGAAATTAATTTTGTTTCTTTGTTTTAATTTTTATACAGTTTTTTTTTTCTTAGAGCAACATCGCCACACTTGCGTAGCTCCAAATAAATCAAATAATTAACGTCCACTTTTTGCAAATACCGCTAATTGGGACGGGTTATCAACAGGTTACCACCCTTTTCTATCCAGGGTGGATTATGGACTTTATTTAATGAATTCCGTCACTAAATAATAACCCCTGCCCAGGCGGGAATCGAACTCGCCACTCTAGGATTTCCATGTGAGATTATATTCACATGGCTAACCTGAGGCCTGCAAAATGCCTTTTTAAATTTAGGGTTTAGCAGATTTCCCTTAAGGGAAATCAGCCATTGAGGTCGTACTCATGATGCGAGTTTCGAAAATTTTCTTCAAATGTCCATCGATCCTAACCAGGAGGATGACGAAAATGAGGTCCGTTCAAAATTATATATATATATATATATATATATATAATATATATTTATATATATATAATAATATAAATATATATATATATTTGTTAGTTAACGCTCTAGCGGTCGCAATTTTTTGTTTGATCTTTACCAAACTCCGGAAAATTTAATCGTTTTATGTAAAAAGGAAGATCAAGTTCGTTAATGGCTGAAATCGGACCAGTGGGAGGAGGGGGGGGGGTTTTAGAGGGAGAAGGATTTTTGAAAATTTCAAAATATCTCCGTTATTATGCGTCGGATCGAAAAAATTGTATAGAATAACCAATCTTACTGCAAATTAAATTTACTATAAAATATTGTTCTATATAATTTATTCTGTATCTTGAATATTAACCGAGATATTTGCTTGTATTCTGCGTGTGGTCACCAGAAGCCATGTTTCGAACTTTCCGCCGAGAGCTCTGGCGCTAGTGTGGCCGTTTCCATAACTATTCGTACCTCGTGAGAATAGAGTTCAGAGGTTAGGTTAACGGGTTTCTCTAGGGATAGAAACTTCACGTGGGAAATCTGCTTAGTTTACGCAGCCCCTGCGTAAATAATTTTTTAGGTTTAGAGGTTTCTTTATACTACAATTGTTATTAGGTAGATTTCCCCTATTGTTAAAACTTTCACGTGGGAAATCTGCTGAGTTTACGCAGGCCCCCTGCGTGACGGGACTTTTTTTTAATTTGGGGAATCTTCACTTCCAACATCACTACTGTGAAATGCGTCTCGTAAACTCCTATCGAATGGATATTTTAATATATTTTTCGAATATCGCGTCAGTACAGCCTCAATATCTGATTTCTCCTTTAGGGATAAAATCATAGATGAACAAGTTTCGTCTGAACTAGTTGGAGACACATATAAAAAAACAAATTAAATAAAAAAAAAAACAACTTAGTGAATCTAGAGCCTGAGATAGGACAAACCTTGAGTGAGCCCTAAAAAACCGGCTCTTCAGTTCCTACGGCAGCCCGCATTCCAGCCTTACGCAACCTTTGCACGCAGCATAATTGCGCAGCTCTAGCAGCAATCATCCTCATCTCAGCAAATACCCTTCAGCTGAATTTTAATAGAGTATAAAATATTAGGTAGTTTATTCTCTAAATTTTCGAAATATCTATGGTATCATGAGTCTCTGTTGCATAACCATTCGTGTAGCGTATATCGTTTTTAGCAGATTTCCCCCCAGAAGGGAAATCAGCTATCGAAATAGTACTCGTGACGCGATTTTCTAAAAATTCTTTAGATGCCCATCGATCCCACCCAGGAGATTACGGAAATGAGGTCCGTTCAAAATTGTACATACACACATATATATACAAACACACACACACACACACATTTGTCTGTTACCGATATTTAGTCGTTTTATGTAAAAAGAAAGATCAAGTCGTTAACGGCTGAAATCGGACTAGTGGGAGGGGGGTTTAGAGGGAGGATTTTCGAAAATTCGAAATATCTCCGTTACTAATAAAATCGGATCAAAAAATTGTACAGAACCAATCTTATTGTAAATTAAATTTACTATAAATATTCTTATATACATTTATTTCCGTATCTTGAATAATATTACACCGAGTTATTTGCATTTTTATGAAATTTGGGCCGAAAACGGATTTTTGAATTTCCCGCGAAAAGCTAGTTCGGCCGTTTCCGTAACTCGTATGGAGATTTCTCTATTGTAAAACTTCACGTGGGAAATCTGCTTAGTTTATGCAGCCCCAGCACGACTGACCTTTTTGTTACTATACTTGCTTCGCGAAATGTACACCTGTTGAAAATATCACTGGAACCTATTAGCTACTAGCATAAATTCCGTTGAACTCCTGTGCTATCTCTGAGGAGGTGCATTGACTGTCGTTATCGTGGGTTGGAATCTGTACGAACTATTCAGTGTCCTGAGTGCATTGTACTCGTCAATTATTGTGTTCACCAGTAGGTCGTCCATAGGATTCAATTAATTTTCTAAGAAGTGGACGTAATTAGATTTAAGTACGGTGACTCCAAACAGGATACATTAGTAAATCTTTGTTGCGATCTGGCTGCGGAGATAGGAAGTGGAAACTGGAAAAGACCATAATTCCCACAACCAAATCACTAACAAGTATTTAGGAAGGGTTCACCAACAATCGGCTCTACTCAAAATTTAAATATAAATATATATAAATTTATTTATGAATAATGCACCAATAATAAATTAAATTATTTATTAACGTCCAATTTTTGCAACTAAAGCTATTTGGGACGGGTTATATGCAGGTTACCACTCTTTTCTAGCCAGGGTGGGACTAAGGACTTTATTTAATGAATCCCGTCATTAAATAATCTTCATTTATATAAAAATGAATGTTTGTGTGTATGTCCTTTATAGAATCGTAAACAGCTGAACCGAATTTTACGAAACTTGGTATGTATATTCCTACTAAAACAGGTTAGGTTTCTGGCTGTATTAATATTCTCTGAGACGATCAGGAGTGGATGTTATAAGGGACGCATGAAATTAAAAATAGCGATATTTCGTCTCCTATTGGTTTTTCGGCAAATATGCACATATTAAAAGTTGTTTATTTTGTTATTTAGAATAACTTTTGTAACATAAACTTTTGTCGTATACCGAAGTATAAATGAGTTATACGCTAAAAACAATAGCGGGAGTCAACAATTTTATATGGGACAAAAACTCAACGAAATTAATCGAAACTCCGTATGTTATTTGGTATTAACACCTCCCTGACTATAGCTTTATTAAAATTTCGAGGTACGAACAGGAGTGGGGGTTATAGGGAGGTCTGAAATCCGACCAGTGTGAGGGGGGGTGGGGGGTTAGAGGAGGGGATTTTCGAAAATTCGGCTCCAAAAACTTATTTCGTATTCTATCAAAATGCCTTAATAGAATTGAAATATATTTTGCTTATGCATCATTACATGCTTTACTACCCCCTCAGGAGTTGGGGGTTAACTTCGAAGTGAAAAAATGAATTCGTCAATATCTTTCTTAATATTGATTTTATCTATAAAATGTAAGAGAACAGACGGAGTTCAGAATCTATTTTCCGGTCGTAAAACGTTATTACGTTTTACTCACTTTAAAAATGCATATCACTAAATGAAATTCATAATGTTCCATAAGAATTGCCTCGAATTGTGAATTGTATGTATCAGGGAAACGAGGTTTTAACCATCACAAACTATTTAACACTTTTCTAAAATCGACAGGCAGGGGAGGGCACTTGGAAATGAAAACTACTGCTTGTAAATATGTTATCTACGTAAATATTGATTTTATGGAAAAATATACAAAGAATTCTGGTTCCAACTTCGGTAAATTTCTCTGGTATTGTTGCTTATTACATAGATAATAAACGTACAATATAAGAATTCTTTTGGATTGCAAAATAAAAAAAAAACAAGCTTTAGTGATATGATTGATGCACAAATTATTTGATAACGTACTACACGCTTAATAAATTATTCTTAAATAACACTCACTGGTAACTATAACTCACGATCACGCGAATCACTGAAGATCACAAAACTCGGTACTGCACTGGTCTTCAAAAAGAAGCTGCACTGCACTGATCTTCACATAATAACGGCCCTACACTGATTTTCACATAAAACACTGTTCAGCACTGAAACTAAAATGCTCTGTTCACTAAAGCTGCACTGAACGCACTGTTCACTAAAGGTGCACTGAACGCACTGTTATTCGCTAGAAGAAGAAAAAACTGCGGCGAAAATGTTTATTTGATCTACAACATACTCAATATTTCACACAAAAGATTATATTAGTTAATGGAATTGGTCCCGGAATAACGGGGGGGGGGGTAAGAGAGGGGAATTCGAAAATTCAAAATATATCATTATTATGAGGTGGATCGAAAAATGTTATAAAACCATTGGTTCTTATCGCTATTCTTTGTTATTATTATGATTGTTCATAGTTGACTATGTTACAAAATATTTCCTCTAAAGTAGCAGAATGTCAAAGATTATGAAAGTTATTAACATTTCTGATCAGAAATTCCAGACGTAGTATATTTAATAATGGAGACAATATGAATAATGGTTATACAACAAAAAATAATCGACTAGCCTGTTTTTCTTTCGATCCACGAATTTTGGCAGAGACTGACCAATTAACATTTTTTTAATAAGCTCCATAATGGCATCTAATTAAGACAGATGGTCGTATTGAGGATTTATAAACAATTTTCAGCTATTATGACTAATAAATAGACAATATCTGCTGTAAGCTAATAAATACAAAATATTACGTAGGTCATTGGAAGACTGCTCGAGTTTCCGGTTCAATTGGTGAAAAACCGGTTACTCCCACCACATCTGGGCAGGAGCCATGACGTCTAGTTTTTTTTGTTTTTTTTAATATCATTTATTACTAATTCAAGTATGTACTCACTATAAATGTTTTTAGAAGTTTTTAATTAGACGCAAGCAATGTTACATTGTTTTAGCAGATTTCCCTTAAGGAAATCAGCTATTGAGGTCGTACTCATGACGCGAGTTTCTAAAAATTTCTTTAAATGTCCATCGATCCTACCCAGATGACGAAAATGAGGTCCTTTCAAAATTATATATATATATATATATATATATATATATATATATATATATATATATGTGTGTGTGTGTGTGTGTGTGTGTGTGTTAACGTTCTAGCGGTCGCAATTTTTGTTTGATCGTTACCAAACTCGGAATTTAATCGTTTTATGTAAAAAGAAAGATCAAGTTCGTTAATGGCTGAAATCGGACCAGTGGGAGGGGGGGGGGTTTAGAGGGGGGATTTTTGAAAATTCAAAATATCTCCGTTATTATGCGTCGGATCAAAATATTGTATAAAATCAATCTTATTGTAAATTAAATTTACTATAAATATTGTTCTATACATTTATTCTGTATCTTGAATATTAACCGAGATATTTGCATTTGTATTGTGTGTGTGGTCGGCGGAACCCCGCCATGTTCCGCCGAGAGCTCTGGTGGCCGTTTCCGAAACTATTCGTCCCTCATGAATAGGTTTAGAGATCCCTTCCTACTACAGCTGTTATTGGGCAGATTTCTCTACTGTAAAACTTCATGTGAGAAATCTGCTTAGTTTACGCAGCCCCTGCGTGGAGGACTTTTAAACAATTTTCTTGACTATATTATTATTGGGGTTTGGAGGTTAACAACACTGGATTCAACAATTGAACCACTCAAAACAAAAAGTTTTTAAGTCACTTTAACTTTTACTGACTTATGACTCAACGTTTGATTCTGTGTGCTTCAATTTTTCTATATTCTATTTTAATGATGCAGAGTAAAGGCCTCCGATTTTACTTTCGAGCAAGCTATTTTTATTTACTTATACAATAAGGAAGATCAAAATAACATTTTACAAATCAATGCCTTCTGTTTATGCGATAAATTACGTCACACTATGTCCAATGTCGGGTCTCCACCAAGGTGAGATGTAGACTCTGTACGTACTCATGAATTTAATATTTAATGGTCGTCATGTCTTGGACCTCTTTCTTGGCGTGTGCGGAAAACTCAGTGTCACGCGTGAAGTGCTCATTAAGGATCGTCCTTATCTTTCTTCCACTCTGCCCCACATAAGAGGCATCACATCCCGTGCAAGAGATCCTATACACTCCGGATCGGTCCAGGGGCCCCACATAGTCCCTAACTCGGCGCAAACAATTTTTCAAGGACTGCTTGCTCCTGTAGGCGGTTGCTATCCCAATCTTCTTCAACTTATAGCCTATCTTCTCTAATACAGAGCCCAAGACAGGAAAATACTTCTTTTTCGGCCGCTCCTCCCACGTAGCATTCTCCAGATCCTTGGCCAACTTTCTCTTATATCTGAGTTGGATAAGTCTGTCCACCAACCGTTCCTCGTAGCAGTTTGCTTTAGCAATATGTTTAATGCAACAAACTTTCTAGTGGAATACTGATCGGCCTCTCCACTAGATACAGCATTCCCGCCATCTTGTATTTTGGGTGCTGAAAAGAATCGGAGGGTGCTAATAAGTCGGTAGATGAGACCTTTCTGGAGATTCCGATTTTGTGACTTCCTCTCAGTCCCTCTCTATCTCAAGACCTAGGTAGCATAGCTTCTTAGCTTTCTCGTTCTCCAAGGTGAATTTAATTGACTCATGACAGCTACTTATGTAGAAAAGTAACCCATTCAAGTCGTCAGTAAACCCACTAAAACTGACAAATAGATCATCCACATAACCGGCCCAGAAATCAATGTAACTCTTGAACGGGTTGCGTACAGATAAAATGAATTTCTCCTCAAAGAAATTCATAAACATATCGGCGGCAAGTGGCCTAATAGCAGAGCCCATGATTAATCCCCGACCTATCTTGTATCATTTTCCAATAAACTTGAAATAATTCTGTACGAGACAGACCGATAATAACTTTGTAAACTCTTTTTCCACCACACGATTAAAATTTTTGGTCTCAGAAAGCTTTTTAGAAACCCAAAGACAAGGGGAGAGGACACATTTCCAAACATCTTAATTATTTATAAAGTAGTCAAAATGTGGTTCTCCCCGAATTTAGTGGTGGTTTATTTTGATACTAACTCTTGTCTGTAAGCCACACTGTACTTGGGTTTAAAATTCGTGAGCCTCTTGAAGGGATTTCGCGAGTTTTTTTCGAGGGGTTTTATATGAAACAATAGGCCTAAATGGGTAACCACCTTCATGGTTTTTGGGTAAACAATAAAGTAATGGGGGAAGCGGATTCATATGAAGTAGGTAAGGTAGGTCCTCTCTTTTACATAAATTGGGGGCTTGTAATATAGCTTCTTTTATTTGCTTATTGAAAGTATCGGTACGTTCCAGTTGAGAACAACCTTCTTCAATAAGAAGGGAATAGACCCTATTTTCGTATTCCGCATTACTCATTATCACAAAGCCTTGTTCCTTATCAGCCTTGGTGACTATTAAATTATTATCCTTTAATTTATTTTTTAAGTCCCTAATAATTTTCATAACTGACCGGGCCCTCCTCCATCCCTTATCTATACTACGATCCGGACTCCTCCTGTTTTCTAAATATTTTTCTAAGTCAACGGCACATTCCCTCATCACATTATTATTTTCATTCCTTCTATAGCAACCATGAGATCAATAAGATCGTTATCCCTCGGTGCTACCTTAGGAGAAAATTTAAGTATCTTATAAATATATTACATTCAGACAATTTAAGTCTGACAGTTCCCCCGATGAAAAAACAACGTCACTCAAATTAACTACCTAGGGGGGGGGGGAAGCAAAATAATTAGAAATTAAATTACTAGAGGGCATTTAAATTTACAGAGGGCCTGCAATTAGTATTTTCTATGTGATTATCATTAATACTACTATTATTGCTAATCTTGCAGCTGGACCCAGTCTTTTCTCTCCTACTTGCCTGTGTGGGATTAGTTTGATTCATTAATCGCTTTAGCTTTCTCATTATAACTCGCAGACCGAGGTCTAAATATTTAGGCATCTTAACATTTAGACCCAGACTGCTACCCATCCGGATCAACTATAGCGGCGATGAATAGCCTCAAGAAGGCAGCCGTAGAGCTACCGAAAATTAGCATAATGAAGGCCGCTGGAGCAGAAAGCCAGAGAACACCCAGCTAAGCGAAGAAGTCTACGAAACCACGTACAAATTTATTAAGCGAAAAACGAGTCAGTAAAGGATCCCAGTGGAATGAGTATGATGCATCAGAACCAGTTTGTTTCATACGAGGATCTCACTAAGCACTCTGTTGGTTATAAATTATTATTGTGCTTTATAAGAAGATATACTCTGTTGGTTACAGAAGATATTGACGTCCAGAGCATGAGATACTTCCTCTACTTAGCTTATTACATTATGTGTGTTGTTGCGATCTGGCTGCGGTGATTTGCAGTTGAAGCTGTAAAAGATGATAACTTCCACAACCAAATTACTAACAAGAATTTAGGAATGGTTCACCAACACTCTACTCAAAATTTAAATATATATAAATCTATTTATAATTAAAATTCACCAATAATAAATATAAATCAAAATGAAAAGGCACCTTTTAATAATATAAAGGGGGACACTTATATCTTCTTAAACTATATTACAATAAAAAAACTTAGCTGTTTTTATAGAAGTTATCTATCAGACTCTGCTGTGAGAGATAGTGCAGGCGAGAAGTAGTCTGACTGAGGCAGGCTGAAGCAAAGCTAAAGGATTAGCAAGGTGTCACGGACAAGGGTCATCTATGACTGATTGTAATACCTTGCGACGCCGCCCTTTTGTAGCCTGAGCCGATGTCGCCCTTTGCCCCCGCCGATCAAAATATGCTCTTAAAGTCTATTTAATGGGAAACCATTATCAAAATTCATCCGGAATAATAATCAGTGTATCGACTTTAAGAGCTGTGAATGTTATTATAAAAATCCATGGACGTTATCTACTAAAATACGAGAGCACGTTGTGACCTAACTCCAAATTGGATAAGTTTCTTATTTACAGGTAAAAACTAGACATTTAAGTATTTCTAAATAATAATCTTAATGTTCTTTGTGCTGGCATTATTCAGATTATAAAATATATGGTCATTTCCGATGGGTTTATGTAATGCAATGTCATATTCATTACAATGCAGACAGTGAGGAATTAATCCACAAGCCTATAAACAGAAAATTGCCATTTCTGTTTCAGGCGAGGATGCCCTCATAGGGAATGTAAGAGGACAGGTTGGAGAAGCTTGAGATAAAGCGCAGTGGTACAGCTGTTTCCCACAGAAATAGATGCCCGCCCCCTCCACATTGTTACTGAATCCCCGCAGGTGAGTGGTCACTCACTCGTCAAGTAGTAATGCAGAACGGTCCCTACTGATAACAGCTTATCACTTTGTTTTGATTTCCCCTATTTTGCTGTCAGCGGACCATCATGTCGCCGTCCCTCGGAAATAGTGTGCTTATATTTTTTGTGAATGGACAAAAGGTGATTATTTTGTTTTATAGTGCCATATTACTAATTCTGAGCGTAAGTAAATACATAATAGTGAAATTATATATTTTTTCAAATAGAATAACATCAGTTTCAATCCAATAACATTTTTTTAGAATGGTTCTTAATTAAAAAAATATGATCTTTCTTCAAATGTAAGTGTCATCCCACAGTAGTGTTACACAACAATCAAGTTATATAATAGCATTTATCAAAATTTCTTTTGATGACAATTCTTTATTATTTTATTGTATTTATTACCTTATGTCAAATTTGGAAAAATTAATCATTAATTGATTAATGCACCTTGTTTGTTGTTGCACTTATACAATACTTGTTTTATTTTTATACATTTAGGTTGAAGATTATAATGTGGACCCCGAGTGGACATTATTATATTATCTAAGAAACAAATGTATCCTTTGGCTTGCATTTAAGATTAGATATTTAATTTATATATTTACTCAAATAGTGGTACACAGGCAATGTTAATTTAAATTAAGATTGAAGTGGGCTCTAGGTTGCCATGTGTGTTAAATGTATACAATGTGTCGTGGGTTTGATTCTTTAAATGGAAATATTTAGTGATGAACTCTAGATAAAGTTTTTAGAATAACACTCCACCTAAGAAAAGGTGGTAACCTCTAAATAAACCACCCCAGATAGTGGCATTAGTAAAAACTGCATATTAAGAAATAATAACCATGCTTAATTTTATTTATTTCTAGGTGTTATTAAATATTAATATAATATTCAACCATAAATAACATTGAATAGATTATTTGTGTTACTGTTTATCTCAATAAATTATTCACTAGTTTAATTTTCTCATTAAATATACATATGTATAAACAAAAATATTAAATAAAATAATTATGTATATTCATTTAGGTATAAACTCGTAAAAAGTCGTAGAGTAGTAATGTAAGTATGTAAAAATAAAAACATTCATGTTTTCAATGTTAGTTAATGCATGTTAAAAACATTATTAAATGTATAATGTGTTCAATTAATAAAATACACCAATCAATCGGCAAATTAAAAGATTTAATTTTTTATGATTGACAGTTTTAATTACCTCTTTAATTCTTCCTGTTGTTAATTATTTTACGGGAAAAAAAGTTTTTATCAAGTACCTGTGTATTGGGAGATAAGTAGATTAATGTACATTTAATTCAAGATAAACACTTGAGTGAACTTCTTTATTTAATCTTGATCTAATTATATATCTTGCCCAGTTGAGTATATAAATGATAATGGATGATATTCCTTAAGATATATATGAAATATGACCTTTTTTTTTAAAAAATCTTAAAACCAGTGGGGTTATTCATATGTGTGTATGTATGTATATATATATATATATATATATATATATATATATATATATATATATATATATATATATATGTGAGTGTGTTTATTGTGAAACTCTTATAAAATTTGCTATATTTTTAAAGTTCTCACTCTTTTTTTGAGCTTGGCATTGTAAAAAACAGAAAACTAATATTATTTAGTTAATACAAATATTAAATACATTTCAATAACAAAATAAAGAATAGAATATTTCATATTAAAAGAGACATCTACATTTTTATGCAACACATCTCCCAAACAATATATCTGTGTGTGTGTGAGTGTATATATATATATAAAAGAGAGCTTTTGGGATAGCTAGAAGCAGGGCACTTCTTGTGAGTTTGTCACTAAATATTTTCCATTTTTACATGAGGGACTCGATCCCACATTGCTTACTCTGATCCTTCTTCAAATAAATTAAAAACATAGTTCTCTAGAAGGGATTTCTCAGTAATGATGAATTTTATTGTTGCTCTCAATATTTCAAATACAGGTCACAGGGCCAGCCTATAAATTACTTGTGAACCACAAATCACCTGCAATTTCTCTTTTAAGTGACAAATAAGTGCTAAAATTCTTTAGATTGAGAATTTGCTCTAAACCAGTACAGGGTGAATCAATTGCAAACAAATTAATTTAAAATAAGAAAAATAATTTCCACGTTGTGAACCTATGGCTTTGGGACCTATTGGGATAGGTATCTACAGGTTACTACCACTTTCTAAGCAAAGTGCTTCTAGTGAGTGTCACTAAATAATTTTGATTTGAGGGAATCAATCCCATTTGGGTTACTCTGGTCCATCTTCAAATAAATTAAAAATGTTGCCACTGACTAAAATAAAAAGACTAAGGCCTTGATTTATTTGTGAATTATGAGTGGAAATATAATAAACCAAGGTAATCTACAATAAATAGGAATAAATATATTATTAAGCCCCTACTTCCTAAACAGCTTTTGGTGATTTTAGTCCTGCCTAAGATAAATTAATGCATTAAAGGCATTGAATCATATCTAAGTGAGCCTGAATGCCTAAAAAATATATATTTAAAAAACTGTCTACATCATTATTAATTATCCTGATATCTAAATGTAATGATTTCTATATTATCATACATTCCTCAGATTTTCAGTCCTGTGTTACAGGATTCATCTTTGTTAAAAGTTATTATACTTAAAATTTGGTACGAACTAATTACATACTGCAGAATTGAGGATTTTAAATATTAATCTAGTTAAAGAATGTTAAGCATTTCTGAGATCTAGCCTTTAACAGTTGGCTTATGAATATGTTATGTGCCTAAATATGTGCTTCAATATTGAATAAGACAGGAGTAAAGAACATAATACATGTAAGTTTCTTTGCATCCAAGAAAAAAGTGAAAACCTTGATGGTTTAACAAATTATAAGTATCCTTGAAAGTCTTGAACCATAAATATGAAACAAAAATTTATCAATGCTCAGACTGCCCAAACCAGTTTATTAATTAATTATTTTGAAAACTCATTACCATTGAACTCCCCATCAAAATAAAGAATTCAATACTTGTAGCCGAATCCTTATAGAAAAAAAAATCAATGTAAATTCTGCAGTAGCATGTTATATAGATTAGAAGAATTTTTTGGGATGAACTAGTAACTTACAAATTATATAACATGTGGGTTATTTTAAGGCAAGGTTATTGTTTAAATTATATACCCTTAATTTGATGAATGGTCTTAGAAAGGTGAAAACTGTTAACATATAGAGGCTTATCTGGATCCTGTAATGAGGTTTCAGTTATTCAGGTTAACTGATAATGACCTTGCCCTTTATTAATAATACATTTTTAAAAAAATTAATATTCTTTTTCTTATATGGGTTAAGAAATAATATGCACACTTAAATAATTTCTTTATTTTTAATTATTTGACTTTTGTTTAAAAATAACTTATTTAATATTTTAACCAAAGCATTCATCCTAATTTGATATCTTCATTAGTTGTAGAAAGATGGGATATATTTAAATGTCTAAAGATTTTGAAAAATAGAATTTTAATTTAAAGTGAGATTAAATATTTTTTATATATTCATGTGTTCAAAATGTGTTCTATTAAAGGCTCTTGGTAAGTGCATCCACTTACACACATTGTTTACTTATTGTGGCTGCACAACATGACAAGTACTTGCCTCCTCAATAAGTAGCGGTCAAGTTGCCAAGTTGCTGCAGTACAGTTGAGGGTTTCCTCATTTTCATTCAATAGCCAGAATAATTTTTTCTAAGAAGGTTTAATTTTAGATGAATGTTTTGATCTTCCAACATCTGTTCTCTGGAGTCCCTATGCATCTAGGATATACCCTTGAATGTTCCCAAATGCTTATGTTGTCCTTGGCATAAGCAATAATTCCAATCCTTCTCCAAATAATCACTTACATCAGCTAGCTTAAGTTGAAGTTTCGAAAGTGTTACTAAATAAAACTAACCAACTGATTGATGACTCAAACCAGCTAACTAGATCTTTACAGCAGGATAGTTGGAGGGGGGGGGGTGCAGAGACTATATAAAGGACATACAAAAGCTGGATCATATCTTGGTTCCCCAACCAACACTTTCTAGTTGATATTTAGTGCATAATTTGCCTGAAGAAGATGGCCAGGCAAGTGAAGGAACCATTAAAAATTAGAAGAAGCTCTTACACATGGACGACTAAAGCACAGAGGAAAATATAAACTTGAGTTTTTCCCAATGATACAGCTTAAAAAGTAGTATATTTGTTAAGTAATTTCTGGTGTGGTGGTTTTTATTTCATTACTTTTTTATGGTGAAACACATTTTATTTTAGAGCAGGAAAACTATTTGAACTTGAATATATATTTATTCTTTTAAGACATTTTTATATTGCTGTTTTTGCGACTGATTTTCCTTAGCAAAAATTTAGTAAGGTTATGCGGAACAAAACTGGGATGTGCTGAAGGAGGTTGTGGTGCTTGCACAGTTATGGTTTCCAGATATGATTGGAAAAGAAAATATGTTACGTATCCTTTGAAACTAACAATTTTGGGAATGAAATTTTTATGTAATTAAATATCTTTGTACCTCTAGTTGTAACAAAATCTTTTGCTTTGATATATAATAATCTTACAAACAAGAATCTTTTTTTATTACTCCCATTTAATCATGGGGCGAGTGCAGGGTCTAATATAGAAAATAAACGATATCAAATAAACGTAATAATAGTGTTTAAAAAAATACAGTTAATAAATGTTGCTTTCTTATTTAAATAAACATTCAAACCGTTATAATAAGTTCCTACAATTAATAACCAGCCCACCTTTGAGAATACCCCACCCAGAATACCTTTGAGGTCCCCTCTAGTTCAAGTAACTTTCAATCTGTGCCCACTTAAGGGTTAAATTAATTGTATTGGAACCAAGAAGGGAAGGGAAAATGATACTTAACATTTTTTATTGTAATATGTTTACAATTGAGCTGCCATGGATTATGTCCTTAATGCTTAGTCATCTGGCTGTGAATGCTTGCTTGGCCCCAGTATGTTCAATGCATGGCCTTGCAGTGACAACTGTTGAAGGTATTGGAAGTACAAAGACAAAGCTTCACCCTGTCCAAGAGAGAATTGCTAAAGCCCATGGAACTCAATGTGGATTTTGTACTCCAGGCATCGTTATGTCTATGTATGCTTTACTTCGATCTTCTGGAGGAAAACCAACAATGCACGACATGGAAATTGCGTTTCAAGGTACATAGTTTCATAATATAATTGGTTGTAATATAATAATAAAAGTAGGCATTTTTTGTATGCAAATGCTCTCCAAATGGTAGGTATGTTGCCCTAATATTCCAAAAAGAAATGTTTTTGTGAAGCATTGAGATTCTAAATGTGTAAATAAAATAAAAGAAGTAAATATAGAGATAGTGCTATGAAACTTATTTCACATTGGCAGGCTTTAATCAATGTTCATTTTTATGATCAATTAATTATACGTAGAATATAGAAAGTTCTCTAATGCATTACTCCATTATATTGATTGCATTGGTAGTTTAGAGGAGGAGGTAACGGAAACAGGTCTTAATAACATGAAGTCTTCCCTCCAATTTCTTTATTAAAGCACAAGGCCTTACAGCACTGACGTGCCATCATCAGGTTTTAACAACAAAACAAAAGAAGAAACATGTTTAAGGCCATGGGATGTTTAAAAAAAATTACATTTGAAATGTTTTAACCTTAATACAATTACTAAAATCAGTCTTAAAAATTGTCCTAGCTTAAAAATATTAAAATCAAAGTCAATCATATAAAACTAGTAAATCATAATTAAAAATAGACAATACCTAAATAAATATATACATATTTTGAACATGAAAGACATCTATATGGTATAAGTAAATTTCCTATTATTTAAAAAGTTCGACTAAATAATAGATGCTAGTGCTATGGCTTTGGGGCACTACTGACGACTAGCAGAGAGGAAAGAGGCCTCCTCAGTAGGCCAGAACTCTGCATTTCCAGTTGCACCTTTATGCAGAGACCCCCCCCCCCCCGTCTTTCAAATTCAATGTAAAGGGGTTGGATGACAGGTGTTAAGATATTTTAATAATTCCTCTAATTCGTTTTATGTGGGTAGAATGTCCAGAAAATTAAGGAAAAGGTGCCAGGAGCATTTATCTAGGATGGATTCAACATTCCTGCTGCATTTGAAACAAGAAAAACATGAAAATGCCCCACATGAGATAGCTCTATTGGTTATTGAACATGGCCATAAAAGAATTCAAAAACTGGAACCTCTTTACATTGAGCTGTAGTTCATGATATATTTTTAGTGAGATGACTAAAAGTAGGGGTTTACTGATGGCTGAAAACTAAAAAAATTCCAATATTTCAGTTAATATCGAAGATAGAGACAACAAATTAAACAAGATTTCTAGAACATAAGATTTGCAATAAGATTGGTTCTATACAATTTTTCAATGACATATAATAACAGAGATATTTTGAATTTTCTAAATCCCCCTCCTGCTAGCCCTATTTTAGTCATTATTGAACTTGATCTTTAGTTTCACATAAAACTTTGGTACCGATCAAACAAAAATTGTGGCCACTGACAACAAAAGAGCAGTACCAGGCAAACATAAATATCATTTTAAAGGACCTCATTTTCATTATCTCCTACGTAGGGTTGAAGGACATTAGTGTGAATTTTTCGAAAATTGTGCCATAAGTATAACCTCAATAAGTGAATTCCCTTAAGGTAAATCTGCTGAAACGTTTATATAACAATACAATATATAGCAATAGCTTATTTCCCTTAAGGGAAGTTACCAAAAAAAAAAAAAAAACCAAAGGCTAAAGACTGCCTACCCAGGACGGATTTTGTCCGTTTTTTTTAATCTCCTGCTCAATTTGTTCTTCGAGTAGGCTGACTGTTTATCTCATCCACTCACCTTCTATGTTATGTGGGCTGGCTTCTCTTCTAGAATCCAGATTACAATATTACAGTACATCCATATTTTTCCTAAATTTTAAGGAGATTTTATTAAATAAAATTTATTTTGCTTGTATCAATTAAAATTGTATTAATCTACTTTATATGATTTTAGGTAACTTATGCCGCTGCACTGGTTACAGACCTATTATAGAAGGTTACCGAAGTTTCACCGAAGAAAGTAGTGTAGATAACCAGAGTAATGGAGTGGGCTGCCCCATGGGAGACAAATGTTGTAAATTTGCTGGAAATTCTGTAACAAATGGCACAAATAATGTTACTACTGAACATGAGAACACAATTACAGATCCAAGTGATAGTTCAAATTACGGGGAAGCTACATTGTACAGCCCACAAACTTTTAAATTATATGATCCTACTCAAGAAATAATTTTTCCTCCAGAACTTGCTGTATGTTTTAATTTTTAATCTATAATTATTAGAAAATATTTTTCAATATATACACTCAATATTTATAGATTAGTTATTAGGAAATATCTTTTATAAATCTATGAATTAGCTTTCAGATAAATATGATAAGGAATCTCTTATTATTCAAGGGCCGAGAGTGACATGTTTCAGACCTATTAAACTGGATGAACTGTTGGTTTTAAAGTCAAATTATCCAGGCGCACGTTTAGTGAATGGAAACACTGAAGTTGGTATGACAGTCTAATTTTTTGCTTCAGGTAAATTCTATTCAGAAAATTTTTATAGAAATATTCAATTTTTAGGAATTGAAATGAAATTCAAGAATATGCTCTACCCTCAAATAATAATTATCAACATGATTCCAGAATTATCATTCCTAACTGTTGAAGAAAATGGTTTGGAAGTTGGTGCAGCGACAACTTTAAATGAAATTGAAATTTTTTTGAAGGAGCTTTTAAAAAATAAAGAAAGTATGTATCAATAATTAGTTGTTCAATTTTTTTTTGTAATTTATGAATCGTCGACTATAACTCTTGTTTTATTTTAGGATCTTGCTGTAAAATATTGGAATCCATATTAGACATGCTTAAATATTTTGCTGGGAAGCAAATTCGAAATGTTGCAGTAAGTTATATAATATTATAGTTGCTTGAATTTGTCATACAAAGTCATGTTGCATGAAATTTTGGGTAAAAAACATAATCAATTTTATTAAAATTTACCGGACGTGTGAATATATAATTAGAATTTTTTTAAATGAAAATTACACAATGATTGTTTGAAAATGATAACAAATATATCATCCAAAATATTACGCAGATTGTACATTTTCTGTACATTTCCCCAACTCTTTGACAATTTATGTTATGCCAAGAAAAAAATAAATTTTGAATAGACCTCATTTTCGTCATCTCTCAGATAGGATCAATGGACGTTAGAGGAAATTTCTCAAAAATCACATCATGAGTACAACCTCAATAGCCTTCCCTTTAGTTAAATCTGCTAAAAAAAATAACTGTTGTATTTTTGAGGCAAACCAGCCATCAAGCCATTTTCAGAGGAAGTGAAACACAACTCATCATGTCCGTGCCCATCGATGCAAAATAATAGCATTCGGATAGAGCGAAGTCTGGTGAGTAAGCTGCATGTGACTTAATCTCCAGATTTTGTGAAAGTATTTCCCATCTGAAAGCCTCAACCATTTCCTTGACTTCCTTTGCTGTCAAGAAAATAAAAATTGCAAATTTCTCTGTATCAATAAGATACACAACAGATTAAGTAAAGGAACTTTTCTCTCGTAAAAAGATCTATTTATGAAACTTCGCATACTTAACTAGTTAAATTATTTTGGATTTATTTGTATGAAATTTTCCCTGTGATCATGATAATATTCTATGAAAATATAAAGTATTAGTATGCAGTAATATTTGGCTGTTAATCATTACATAGAAATAAAATAAATAAATACAAAATAAATTTTGTCTAATAAAATTTAAAGGATTTTAAATAATAATAAAATTTAAAGGAATGTAAAGGAAATAAAACTTATAAACAAAATTAAATAAAGCTAAATATAAATTAAATGAATTACAAACATAAATCATTAACATAATTTCTACTATTATAGTTTTATTTTCATTTGTAGGCTGTAGGTGGAAACATCATGACAGGAAGTCCTATTTCAGACCTCAATCCAATTTTTATGGCTGGAGGTGTTAGATTAAAACTAAGGAGCTTAGGTATCTTGAAATCATTTAATATTTTTTCTTTTGATATTGCATGCCCCTTTAATATAGACATATTTTATTTTTATAGATAAACATCGTGACGTTATTATGGATGAAAATTTTTGGACGGGTTACCGTCAGAATATAATTCGTCCTAATGAAGTGTTATACTCTCTTTTTGTGCCATTTACAACACAGGTTAGTGGATTTTTTGTTTTTGTTCTAAACTCTTGAGCTTCATTTAGTAGTTAAAAAAGTTAGTAGTGCTGGAGGCTAGCAAGATTACAGTGATTTTGGAATTAATCTTCTAGACCTTTAATATGACTAACTACCAGTCTCTTCAGTCGTTGTTAGTTCTGGCCCTGTCATCCTCTTCTTGCAACCTTAGCTTTTGTAATTTTTTTTGGGCAGCCTTTAAAATGTAACCTTTCAGTGTTCCAAAACATATCCTTATTTTTGGTGTATATGTTATTATTATTATTTTTTTATTTTTTTTTTATCATAAATCCATTAGATTACTGTTGATTTTGATTTTCAATCTTCCTTATTTTTAATGGCTCCATTATCTCCTTAACCTAAAGCCATGGGTTTAATTTCCTTCTTGGCAATGGAGTTTATTTTTTACAATCACACTAGTAGCATAAACTGGATGTTAATAATTTTTTTTGTAATTTATATTTATTTACTTCCACTTTATGCTACTATGGCTAATTGGGACGGGTTATCTACAGGTTACCACCCTTTTCTAGCCAGGGTGGGATGAAGGATTTTATTTAATGAGTTTGTCACTAAATAAATTCCTATTTGCCCAGATGAGAATCGAACTCACCACTCTAGGTTTACCATGTGAGATTAAGACCAATGCTTTAACTCACATGGCTAACCCGAGCCTGGATGTTGATAAATACATGAATAAAACCATTAAAATTCTTATGATTTTCTATTTAAATTTGCCAGGGATAATTCTTTTTCAATTTTTATGCTGTTCTAAGAACAATGGGAAGAAAATTGAAAATCTTATCTGTCTGTCTGCTCTCCCGTTTGTTACTCAGTCACTGAAAAACTATAATCAATGATTTATTGACTAGTTATAATTCATAACCTAAACATTAAGAGAGTTAATCTCCATTTTTTAGATTATTTAATAACATTTTTGGTAAGCTTAGTTTTGAATTTTTAAATTATTATTTTTTTTTTGTAAAGATTACTAAAATTTGTTTGTTGATGGAATTAGATGATCCTTATTACTATTATTTATGCCGATTGTTCGGTCCTATTTTTTCTAGAATCAGTTTTTCAAAGCTTACAAACAGGCTCGTAGAAGAGATGATGACATTGCTATAGTAAATGCTGCATTTTTTGTTGAATTGGAGAAAAATATTATAAAGGAAATAAGACTTTCCTATGGTGGAATGGCACCTACCACAGTCTTGGCTAAAGATACTGCCAATTTCTTAATTGGAAAGTAAGGATTATTGATGTAACTATGCTATTACATTTTCTTTTTTTAATTGATAAGTTTCTTACTCTAAGTGGGTTTTCTAGGAGGTTGAAGGGAATTATCTTGCAGGTTGAGTAAAAATTAAAACTCTATGCATTTTAATTTCTAGGTTAAGTACTTGTGGTTTTGTATTTTTTATGTTTTTGACTTAAGAATATTTGGATCTGTCGTTATTTAGTGTTAGGATTAATATTTCACTGTTGCAATGACGGTTTTTAACTTATCAACTTTTCAATACTTTTAACATTGTTATAGAAATGGTTTTTTTTATTGTTTTTTTTTTGTGAGTCATCAGGTCATTGATGATGGTCGAGCATCAAAAGCACTCTGTCACTTTAATATATATATATATATATATATATATATATATATATATATATATATATATATATATTCTATCAGAATTAGAATATATATAATGTTCTTGTAGATTTCCACAGTGATCTGATATTGATTGTAAATATGATGGCATTGCCAATGTTTCACTAGTTATGTTTCCAGTTACTTCAGGATATCTAACTGAGAAGCCAAATTAGCTGTCTTATCCAATATAACTATTCATTACTTGACTAGTGCCAGAGGTGGATGGGACCACTGGAACCATGAGCCTAGGTTGTATTTGGTGTTCTTTGTGGTCTGCCTCCCCCCCCCCTCCCCCCTCCATGATTAATTACTAATCTTTTTCTTTTTGGAATAAGAAGTATCTGCAGTTTGCTGAGTTTACAACCACCTTTATTAAAATTATTCAGATGTTTTCCAACTTTACCGGATCCTCCCCTGTTAATTCTTTCTTTATAGTTTGTTACTTTGTATTAAACTATGTCTAAAGTATTCTTTTCAAAATGCATGATAAATGCTGTATTTCCCTAAAGTTCTTAACTGCAGGTCACCTTTTGCACTTGGAATCCATATATCTTAGTTTCCTATCAGCAGTGAAAATACTCTTTATATTGTATTTCTTGAGAAGTTTTGCTATATTTTTAATTTATTATTTTCATATAAAGTATAATGTTAGGTACCTGCTGTTTTCAATTCCTTTGGGACCATCTTCCTTTTGATGATTTCGCCTTTATAAATTCATTGAGAGAGGGAAGTTATTCTGAGAAATATGGACATGAACTTTAATTTTTTTTTAGGTTTATTTTAATATTGTATTTTTCATTTCTGAGCATGGGCGCACACGTATTTGTGTAAATTCATAAGCCACTAACTATTCTCGGATAATAAAGTAATTTTTTCTCCTTTAAAAGAAATAACTAAATTTTAATGTAGTAAACCATTGAAACAATGAAAATCTGAAAAAAAAAAATATTTATTAGTCATATTTGCTGATTCAGAAATAACTAGTGTTTATAAACTACTCTCAATTATCAGGAAATGGAATGAAGAAATGCTTCATGAGGCTCTCTCAAGTCTGGTTAAGGAATTTCCATTGAGGCCTGATACTCCCGGTGGAATGGTACAGTACAGACAATCTCTTGTCCTCAGGTACATTTATATATTACCTCTTTGAATATATAGTTTCATAGATCTCAATTTCTTTCATATAGTAATAGATATGCTAGATGGATAATAATACATGTTCTTCTTAAAGCTTTTATTATTTTTTGCTTCTGTTTGAAGCCCTTACAGGTGAAAATCATAATGTAAACAGAGTAGGATTTTCTACTCGGAGAGGTTCATCAAAAATTGAATTATGTTGTCATGTGTGGGCACATTTACTCCTTCTAAAGGCATATTTACATAATAATGTCTTTGTAACTAGCTTTTCCTGGAAAAATTCAAAAAGAATTTCCACACTGTCTATAAATGTTGTTGTCATTCATGTGCATAGGTTAAGGATTTTATATTTTGTCTTTTAGAAATTTGATGTTATATTTTATTAACAGATTTCCCAAAAGGAGGTCACATTTTTTTTTTTATCATCACCAAACTTGATACATAAGCGATTCATGTGAAACTAAAGATTAAGTTCATTGACTAGGGGTAGAAGGGGGGGGGTTTAGGGGATGACAAATCAAAATATCTCCTTTATTATGTATTTGTTCGAAAAATTGTATAGAACCAATCTTATTGCAAATTTTGTATTAGTTCTACTCAATTTGTGGAATGACACCTCGAGAGTGAACTGAAAAAATGAGCTTAGATTAATTTCAAGGGATAACAAAAGTTATATTTCAAAATAACATTATTTCTTCTTTTCATCCATGCCAACATTTGCAATTATTAAATTTAAATTAGCTTGTTACACTAATTGCCATAATGTTGTTTTTTCCATTTAAAAATTACTTTTGGAAGAACACAGATTTTTAAAATGAATCAACATTAAAATATAAAAAAAATAATTAAATTTAATATAGGAATTAGTTTAGACTATTAAAGAATGAAGAGGAAAAGTGTGAACTTCGATCACTTGAAAATGTGCAGACATTATAAATGATTTATCACTGCAAAACTTTTATGTTAGTTTATTGTAAACTCAATCGTTACTTAAAACTTTTATATTTCTTAAGGTACTAATTCAGAGATGTAATTTTGTTTCAGTTTCTTCTTCAAATTTTATGTATATGTGTGCAGTGAATTGGAAAGAAGTGGTTATGACATCCATTTGGGGGAAGATCTTAAAAGTGCATTAGACAGTAATGCTTCTAAAATGCCCTCCAGTTCTCAATTTTTCCAAATAGTAGGTATTGAATAGATTCAATTACAAAAATTAAAGAATCCTTCTGACAAAGAGAATAACTTATATTCAAATCCCCACCCTAGATTTACAGTGGGCTTTCCCTAGTTCTCATGACTCCTACAGTATACTGTTTATTAGTATTATTTCAACAGTACAATTCTTGCTGTCATTGTTTGTGTTTAGGAAAACTAAAAGTCTGGTACACCTTCTTCAATGCTCTAATGCTATTCGATTATATTTCTCTGAGGTCACTCATTCTTACTCACAATTGTGTGCTAAAATGTTTGTAGTAATTTGATAATCTGTAATGTTCATCAGTACTGGCCTTAAACACTCTTTATTGCTAGGGAATATGGAGCTGTGGATACATCATAGATTTAGCACACACTGAGTTTCTTGCACATTTTGTTTCTCCTTGCTCTGCATCGCCTTGCCCACATCTCGATCTTATTTTAAGGAGCATTTCTTTCAAGTTAATATAGTTGATATCCTTTGTCTATGCAAACTATGAGTTATCTGGTAGTCGGCATTGAACTCTTTAAAGTCGTTTTTAACATGAA
Organism: Riptortus pedestris; assembly: GCA_019009955.1. Lineage (NCBI taxonomy): Eukaryota > Metazoa > Arthropoda > Insecta > Hemiptera > Alydidae > Riptortus > Riptortus pedestris. The sequence continues at coordinate 35,314,470 of CM032228.1, forward strand.
CATTCAACTTTATTTAATGATTCCTCATGTCTTGAAACTCATTAAATTCGGAGATATTTAATATTTGAAACCTATATGTGGGGAATTTTCAAATGCGATTAATCAGATCCTAGTTCAATGCAATCTCATTAATTTATCAACACTTAATTTTAGCACTTAACTCATTCAGTTTAATGGTTAATTTCTGTCATGTTGACTAAACCAACACACGGCTGGATGGCACAAAACATATATTTATAAAATAAATACATATAGGCTAACTTATCTACTTTCCTATATCTACGTTATATATACATTTACTTATACTATGCCTTACAACATATACTAAGACTTAATGCTAATTACATTACAACACACGTACCACCTGGAGCCAAGGCAACTGACAGAGTAGCACAAGCATATCACAAAACTGTTAACGCTCTGAAAGTTAGCAACAAACAATGCGCCCTTATTTTCAGTAGCGCTGAGTCTGCATGTCGTCTGCCTTGCCCCTCGCTCGCTCGCTTTCATTACGGCACTGTTCTATATCTAAACACAAATCACAACACCACAATTTCCTTTTATATAATAAGAAATAAATTATTTTAAAAGTTCTTTATTTTTTATATGTAATGTTACAGAATTTAAAAGATGACAATTCTTATAACACTGTTGGAAAACCTGTAGTTCATCAATCAGCTTTCAAGCATGCCACAGGTAAATGAAATGTAGATATTCTATTCTATTTGATTTATTTGCGTATTTACTTACCTGATTAAAATCCATCGATAGTACCATTTTGAATTTCACAGATATAATATACTATTTCTGTTGTCAGCGGTGCAAAGTGTTTAGAAATGTTTTGCAACCAAGATAAATGAAAGTGGCTTCTTGTTGCATGCCAAGACTTATTCATTCAAAAAATGTATAGAACAGTGATTGTAGGTAAAAGACAAATATTTATATAATTTTGAGCAGATCTCGTTTTTGTCATCTCCTAGGTAGGATTGATTGACATTTAACAACATTTTTACCCTCCCCCTTACTTTGTGTTGATCAAGAAGGTAGGTGCACAAGTAGATCATACAAATAATGAATTTTAAAGATCGGATCGTCTATGATATTCCTAAAAACTTTTTCTTTATACTTGGAATAAGCAACTCATAATTCGTTGTGGGATTGAAATTTTTCCACAATTACTGAGAATGAGGAACATGAATCGTGTTAAAAACATCTTTATACAAGATAATATTATAACTACATAATAAATGACCTGTAACTAGTTGACATCTAACTGTTCACACTAAATTTCAGAATTAAGGTTTTCTCTTAGCCCTTGTTGGCAAAGCAATTGATCTCTACTCCAAATATAAGAATATTCACTAATTCTTGCCAATAAATAAATAGTATCAATGGCTCAATGTTGTAACTAAATAGGTATATTTATAGAAACAATATATATTATTAAGATTTGTACATGAAAATAAAAAGAATTAGAGGAGTGACACTTGTAGTTTAACACTCAAACTAAAATAATAAATATTACAATGAAAACATTTCTTAGATCTTATGTTTAAGAAAGTAATTAGGGACAGAAGGCTTGTTATTTAAGGGAGGAAGTAGGAAGAGAACCATCAGATTAGTATTTCTTCTCATTATTTGTCCTTTTTATTCATCTTATTGTAAATACAAATCTAATGTTATATGTTTAAAGAATAAACAAAACAGACTTATTTTTTCAGGAGAAGCAGTTTATTGTGATGATATGCCTTTCTTTGAAAATGAGGTATATCTAGCCCTTGTTACAAGTAGTCGCCCTCATGCAAAATTGTTACATATTGACAGCTCAGAAGCTTTAAAATTGGATGGTGTTTTGGATTTTATATCAGCTAAAGATATTCCTCAAGAAAGAAATAATTTTGGGTCCATTGTTCATGATGAAGAAATTTTCGCATCAGATAAGGTATATATATTTTTTTAAGAATAATTTATCTTAACTTTATGATTTCTTTGCATTTATTTCTTGTACTGGAAAAGTTATATTAATATCTATTTCACCATTAAATCTTTAAGAAAGTCACAAACAATTTGTGTCTCTTTCAAGGAAGGTAAAAAATTGTTTTCTGTTGGGATAGCATTCGCATTTATTAATCTTCTGAAAAATGTTCTCTCAAAGTAACTTAAACCTTCAAATGTATTTAAAATCTCAGCATAATGTTTTACTTAGTATTTATCTGCGAGTGCATATTACTCATTAGTAAGTCATGCTTACTTTGGCTTACTTGCAGCTTTGAAAAAACTGCTAGTATGTTTAGATCTCTGAAAAAAAAAGTATGGTGTAATTTATTGTAAGTTACTGATGAAGTTGTGATGGGATGCCTTATTTTATTTTATTTTTTAGAATAAATCTTAACTCATAGTGGCTTGCAGCAGCATTACTTCATGAGCATTGTTCCTCTGTAATGATTAATAATATCAATTCATGTTTTATGTTATTTAAGGTTTATTGTTTTGTATATGTGTTCAATTTACATTTTGAGTGGTATCCTGATCCAATGTTGGCAATGATTTTAAGGCTTTTAACAATGCATATTCTTGAAATATTAATGATGACCTGAAATATACAGAAATAAATTTCCTATTTGACATATTTTGTATAGCTAACCCTTGGTCTTGCATATAATAAATACTTAAAATTCACTTTTTAAATTATTTCATTCCCTTGCTTTATGTATTAATCTTTTCTTTTTTTTTTTTTTTTTTTTTTGTTTTAGGTTGTTTGTATTGGGCAGATTATTGGAGCTGTAATTGCGTGTGATCAGTTTACTGCTCAGAGAGCTGCCAAACTTATAAAGGTTGATTATGAAGACATTTTACCTGCAATAATTACTACACAGGTAATCACTTTTTATTTTTTCTTAACCATTTCTTATTTAAATAGCACACACAATCCTTTTTTGTATTTAATTTATTTAAAGATTATTTCATCAGATTGATGAGAATGGCTCTTAACCTTGCCCAATCAGGCAGGCTGAAAAATGAGTACAAACCCTATAAAACAGATTCACATAGCAAAATTATGTATCCTCATAAAGTATTGATCACTGCTAGACACATTGCAGGGTTGGCTGGTGTTCTTAGTTAAGAAAAGACAAAGTACCTTTAGATGGGTTGTAGAGATTGGTGTCCTGCCAAGTTGTAGAGCTGTCTAGTTGCAGCATGTTCAATGACCATTACCGAGGGCATTAGTACTGAAACAGATTTGAAAGCAAGAATTTCCATTGGTACCAGATGCTTTCATGCCCCGGACAAGACATGCCTTTTTTTCCTCCCCAGAAAATGTAAGTACATAAAACGGCGATCAGACCAACTTTTACATGTTTCTGTGAAGAGAGATCTCTCGACTAGGAAAACTGGAAAGCTATCCTGGTCTGGGAGAGAAGAGCCCTGAGGAAGGTATTTGAGCCTGTGAGAGAACAGTACAGATGGTGGATGAGAAGCAATGCTGAATTGATTGAGTTGTTTGCATAGACTGATCTCTGTTATTAAGTAGGACAGATTTAGAGGACAGAGCCCATGGGCTACCCAGAAAAATGTTGTAAAGTGCACCTTGTGGAGTGAGGAGTAGGGGCAGGCCCAGGCAGATGTGGCTGCTGGGCTAAGGGTGGACTTGCAGTGGCTGGGGTCCATCACATCGAATGGTTTAGTTATTTATATTGAGCAGTACAAATATAAAATGAAAAGTTAAAATGATATTATTTATAGGAGGATAAAAGGCCTTCTTAAAAAGTATATTAGCTCTATGGAAGTGTTCTGCCAGTTTTACTGTTGTGACATCTAGTTTTGTACCTTCCCTTTTGAATGAAATTTACTAAGGGGGGGTTGACTACACAAGGGCAAAAATAAAAAAAATAAAAAAATTCTCTTGTTAGAGATATTGAAGTTATGTAGAAGATATTTTTTTTTCATCATAAAAAGATCCATGAATTTTTTGTTTATGAGATTTTCTGATCCTTTGCATTGGAACAGACATACACTGATGGACAAAATTAACGCACCACCGACATTTCTTCAAAGGTACCCACTATATTTTAATTTTAACACTAAAAAAAATTTATATAGATAAAATTAGTCATTAAAAACAAAATTTTATTTTACATTCAGAAAATATGGTACACATTTTAAAATAAAAAAAATAAGAAAAACATTCTTCCAAAAATGAAAATTAAAACTCACTTTTTCGTAAAGTCAATAACGGGTATTGCCACCCCTGGCACGAATAACATCCCTTAAACGCCTTTCCTTTGATTTAAAAAGAGTCACTATCAAGTCCTGAGGAATGTTGTCCCATTCTTCGAGAACAGCTGTTTCCAGTTCCACAAGGGTGCTAGGACTCGGATTCAGACTTCGTACCCGTTTCTTAAGGTGGTCCCAGACATGTTCGATCGGGTTTAAGTCAGGACTCCGCGGTGGCCACACCATGCGCTCAATCCCAACCTCTCTCAGGTAATCATACACCATTTGTGATCTGTGAAGTCTGGCATTGTCGTCCATACAGGAATCCCTCTTCAATGTACAGTGCAAATGGCACAACTTGCTCTTCAATTATGTTGTACAAGTACCTCTGTGACCTTCCTCTCACCACAACCAACTCTGTACGCGCATCGAACGAAATGCCTCCCCAGACCATAAGTAAGCCACCACGAAATGCCACCTGGGGAGCCATGCAGCATGGGGCGTACCTTTCTCCTAGCGTCTCCATGTGTATACATGACCATCTGAAGATTTGAGACCTACTCTCACTTCATCTGAGAAGAGAACTCTCTTTCAATCTTCCGAAGTCCAATTCACATGGTCTTGAGCGAAACGAAGTCTGGCCATTTTGTGAGCTGTGATAAGCAGAGGGACACGGGCAGGATGTCGAGCCCTCAGGTTACCTTCATTGAGCCTTCTCCTAACAGTCCTGCTCGAGATCCTCAAATTTCAGGTTTGCCTAATGAGATTTCCAATTTCATTTCCAGTAATACTGCGGTTTCGCAGAGCCAGTAGCCTGATGTACCTATCGTCTATTGCTTCTGTGCACCTAGGCCAACCCTGTCCTTCTCTTCTAGCATGTTGTCCAGTTTCTCTAAAACGCTTTAGAGCTCTTCCGATTGTTGTATGATGAACTCCCAGCTTTCTTGCAACTTCACGCTGGCAGTATCCTTCCTGTATCAATGTCACTGCCCTAACACAGGCAAACTCACTTAAATGACTTACTCCGGCCATTAAGAGGGGAAAAAAGTGAGTAGCAACCTAGGTTGTTGAGAAAGAACTAACGAGAACAAGTTTATGAAGGGAAGATATTATCAGTCTAAACCTACTGTCTGTAGAAATCAGGATTAAAATAATCCTCAAGAGTAAACAAAGCATTATTTATGGTTTATATTCACTCTGTAATCCCCTATATACCAATAGATAAAGAACACAGAAGCTGGACACAACCCGGTTCATTATAACTTCAAATATTGTAGTGGTGTGTTAATTTTGTCCATCAGTGTATTATTTGCCACTTTCAAATGAACTATAGCAAAACATGTTGTGTACTTAACATAATATGAGTGAAAACATGTTTCATCGATTTTTACACAAGAGACTGAATATGTTGTGAGAGTTAATGCATTGGTCTTAATACCTTCTGGGCTTTTGCCTTTGGGTTGAGATCAATTTTGAAACAAGAATGGAATTTTATTTTGATACAAATTTTACACAGACATGAAATCTTTAGCCCAACTTTGCTAAAAAAATGCTCATAACCTGTAGCTACCTTTTTCGATTTTTGTCAATTTGAAATTAATCCAATTAAAAATTAATCTTTTTCTTCATAGTATTTGTATGGATTTACTTTAATCTTCTTTCATTTTCAGGAAGCAATTCTGCATAAATCATATTTTGAGGACTCTCCATTTATTTTGGAAAAAGGTGATGTCAAAAAGGGATTTGAATGTTCCGATGAAATCGTTGAAGGTGAGTTGACAATAGGTGGTCAAGAACATTTTTATCTTGAAACACAAGCATGCATTGTGGTACCAAAGAAAGAAGACGATGAACTTGAAGTGTATTCCTCGACCCAACATCCATCAGAAGTTCAGGTCTCTATTTCTGACTCATTTACGTGGATTAACAGTAAGCTGAAGATTATTTGCTTTCGTAATTAATATGTGGAATTTATAGAACTTAGTTGCACATGCGCTTGGTTTGCCCAATAACAAGGTTCTTTGCAAAGTGAAAAGGCTTGGAGGGGGGTTTGGTGGAAAAGAGACCAGGAGCTCATGCTTAGCTCTGCTTGCTGCAATTGCTGCTCACAAGTACTCACACATTAATAACTATTTGAACTTATTCCAATATCATCAGTACTAACATATGAAAGTGATGAATATTTGTTTAGGTTGAAAAGACCTGTGAGGATTATGCTTGATCGTGATGAAGATATGATTATTACTGGGCATAGACATCCATTTTTCGGAAAATATAAGTTAGGATTCAGCAAAAATGGTAAAATAAATGCGTGTGAAATGTCACTGTATTGCAATGCTGGCTGTTCGAAGGACCTGTCCGATCCTGTAAGCAGATGAGTATATGCTTTTTTATATTTAATATAATATTCAAATATCATGCTTTATTTTTTAATCAAATAAAAAAAAATTGAGAGTTCTTTATAAACACTTTAAAAATAGAAAACCTGAACTTTATCCTCTTTAATTAAGGAGCAAAAAGTTTAGGGCTGTAACTTAAACGGCTTGCCTTATTCCGTCAGTCTAAAAGTTAGAATTAATTTTGAAATAGAAATACATGTAGAGAATAATTGTTTTCAATAATTTTTGTTTTTTGTGCTTGTTGAGAGTGCACAACAGAAGTGGGTGTGCACAAAAGCACAACCCTTGCCTTAAATTTCAAAACATAAAATAATTATTAATTGATTAAGTATTCTTTGCTTTCTAAATTTTGTGAAATGTTCAAAGTCCATCTGTTACAGCCCATTCTTTTCGTTTAATTTCTACAAAACTCAATATCCAAGGCCACGCCTAAAACTGAATATAAAATTCAATAATGCCAAGAAAGTAGAGAACAGACCAGGAGGAGGGGGTATTTAGAGAGGGGCTGTAATATAATATCATACATATCTCCATAATTATTTATTAGATTGAAAAATGTTACTTATCCAAACTTGTTAAAAGAGTTCTGATCTACAATCCTCTCCTCTTCAATTATTGACAGAGTTATTTAAATAAGTAACAGCAAGTACTCACTTAGACTGACTAAGCAAAACATACAAAAAGTTCATTTTGGGATACATAAACTAAGCACTCTATTAGGGCCTACTGGAACACATACTGGTGATGTCATCTCACATTCTATTCTATATTGCCAATGTAGTGAGACCCGATTAAAAGAAGCCTTGAAATTTATAATGGACTCAAACCAGCAATGTTTAACAATGGCTTAATCAGGAAAAATGCACGATTAGGGGAGGGTATTTACTAAAGCCTGAAAATGCAAAAATACATATCTCTGTAGTTATTTATTGAACATAAAGTAATAAAATTGAACATAATACATTTAAAAAATTTGAATAGTTTATACTAACTATTGTTAAGCTAAATATATGAATCATTTTTTTATTTAAATAAATGTAAATTTTGTTTTTAGGTTATGGAGAGGGCCATGTTTCACGTTTCCAATACTTGTTTATTTGAAAATATCATTTGTCATGGATATGTTTGTAGGACTAATTTGCCATCTAACACAGCTTTTCGTGGTTTTGGTGCTCCACAAGCTATGCTACTAGGGGAGACTATGTTTTTTCATATTGCTCATACATTAAATATGGAGCCTGAAGAGGTATGTGTTTTCTATGTAGTCTCAAGTACTTTCATTCTATTTGGTTCATTTTATATGATGAAATTTTTATAAGTAAAAATATTGGGTGAATTAACTTGTAGCTAATTGTTTTGTTAATTGATTGAGGTTTTTCCTGCTTTTGGATCATTCCCGCTTGGCTTTCAGGTGTTTGCTGACTGTTGAAAAGTCAACTCCTAATGATTCAGCCAAATCTTGAAGTGTTTGGCATTGATCTTCATCAAGCAAATTCTTCTTCTCAAAATCGCTACTTTTAAACCTAGCAAACCACTTCTGACACGTTTGCTGAGTTAGAATATGCTCTCCATAAACATCCACTAAAATTCATTGGGTATTGGCAGTGATTTTCTTCATGTTAAAGTAATGAAGAAGAATGCCATGCAAAAACTCTTTATCTGCTACAATGTTAGACATATTTGATAAAGTAAAGTGATTTGTTATTTATGCTTTAACCAAATGACAGACTAAAATCAAAGCCCAACAGCAGTATGATTAGGAAGAGCAGAAGACACACCATCAATTGGAAAACCCTTCTAGTAGGGCCTTCTATGAGAAAATCCTATTAACTAATTCAAATACTCAATATACTCGTATAATATACCCTATATGGCATGTTAACCAATAACATGCATATATTATTTATTGATGTCTTGTGTGTGAAGTGAATCTTGGCAGGAAGGTGTGCTTCCCTCAGTATTGTAATTTTTTTAGGAAGACAAAATACAAGAAAGAATACTATTCAATACTATGTCTAATATTGAAAAATTTTAAACTCATTTCTTTTAATTCGATTTGAAAAGACTTTCTATATTGACTTTATTAAAATTAATTAAATGCAAATGTCACTGTATTATTCAGAACAAAACTTTGTTGACTAATATTTTTCACTCACAACTGGCAGGTAGGAGATCGGGAAGCTGATTTGACCAAAACGAGCAAACAAAATGATTATTGAAAAACTAGATACTAAATTCATCTTCTCCTTGCTTCCTCAGTAAAATCAGTCCGTTTCTTCTAAAACCCTCTTTCTCTATTTGTTCCTTTTCATAGAAATCAGGGCTATTATTCCAATTCTTGTTTGGATAACAACACTGGAAATGTAACGGAAACTAGCTTTTGCTCCTACAGTATCAGCTGACATATTTTCTGGCAGTCCAAAGTTTTCAATCAGCTCATGACAATTTGCTGTCATCTCTTCTGAGTTACATCTATTTTTCATTCTAACTCAAAATAATAGAGATATGTCGAATTTTTTAGTTTAGTAAGATTTGATGTCCGGACACATAAATTGGTGTTAATTTAATGTATTTATGCATTTTTATGACATAGTCAGATTATTTTTAATGTTTGTTGAATTACTAAATAATATAAAAAGTTTCAATTTAGTCTAGCTTCTGAATCATATTTTTAATATTGCTTTAATTAAGGAACACATTTTCAATTGTTAACATTTTAATTTCATTATTGTAGATACATTATATCAATTTTTATGAGGAGGGGGACATCACTCATTTCAAGCAAAAGATAACTGACTGTAAAGTAAAACAATGTTGGAATGAATGCATTAGAAGCTCTAAATATACTGAAAGAAAGCAGGAAATTAAGAAATTCAACAAGTAAGGGCTCTATAAGAGTATTCATTCATTACTTTTATTATATTATAAGTAAAATTATATTGAAACCTTTACAAAAAGATAAGTTTTAAGCCGACATAACAAAACAATCTAGTGTTGACTCCTGATTACGAGATAACTCGTAACTTGCATTGTCCCCAAAGATGCCAACTATGAGTTATCTCATAGTTTGTTAATATGAAATATTTGTGCAACTATGGTCAAATTCATGATATAAATACACTCATATTAGTGTTAAAATGAATAGAAGGCCTCAGAGAAGGAAAACATAAAAACATGGTTAGCTTGAAAAAAAAAAAAAACAAAAAAAAACAAAAAAAAAAACAGAAAATTAATATATGAATGAACAAAATATAATCTAGTTATCTCATAATTCATTTCCCCAAAGAGCTTTCTGTTATTTATCCAACCCCTATATATTTCATAGGAACTTTTTTTTTTTTTGTAATCATGAAAAATTTGGTATTTCTTATGTCAAAGGAATTATCCATTTTGACCCTCTGTGATTCCTTTTGGCCCATTTATGGGGCTATGTCTGTAGGTATGTATCTACATATCTTGTATAACTCTTAAAACTTCAAATGAATTAATTTTAAATGAATTACAATAAATCATTTTGGATATTTAATTTAATATAAGTGCAAAGAAGTTGTATCAATTTCAAATTAAAAAAAAAATGTAAGGTACAAAAAAAGTCTGATGCTTTTATTTCTAATAAATGTAGAGAAATTTACAATTTATTTTTGTTCTACCCTAACCCCACTTCCCCCTCCCTCTTAGGCAGTTTTGATCCAAAAGGGAGGTGCACCTATTGTCGTTACAGAAATCCTACATATGAAATTATAGCCACCCAAGGCTAGTCGTTTTTTAGTTATGTTAAATACTTTCACATGTACAAATATATACATATGTACTGATATCACACCAAAAATTTCAAAATGATTTCAAAACGGAAAATATTTGTGATTTCTCTACTTTCTTTACTTCATACAAGGAAGTAAAAAAAAAAAAAACAATGTATATCCCTTTTGATGATTATTGTGCCCTATAATTATGGTTTTTAATAATATAATTTGAAAAAATGAAAATGAGGATTTTTGCTTGATTTGATTTGAAAAGACATACAATAGACTTTGTTACATGGATTAATATGAGTTAAATGCATATGTCAATCTGTATTATATAGTCCAAAATTATGGTGACTAATTTGCTGGTATTGTTGTAAGGAGTAATTTTCAATCAAATCATTTTTTATCATTTTGTAATATTTTAATTCTTATCCTGTCTATAGGTCTAGTAAATTTCGGAAACGTGGCATATCTTTGATCCCAACTATGTTTGGCATTGGATTTTCAACACCATTTTTAAACCAAGCAGGAGCACTTGTTCTTATTTATTCTGATGGTTCTGTTCTTTTATCCCATGGAGGCACAGAAATGGGCCAGGGACTTCATACAAAAATGATCCAGGTATTGTAACCAATCTTATTTATTATATTTTGTGTTAATTATAATTTTTTGCTTAAAAGGTTATTTTTCTTATATTATACATAGCATTTTAGGAGATTCCCCTTAAATAAAAAATGCAAATTTGTAAATACCTCTGTTATTCACTTCAGACCAACAGATTGTTAACAGAAGAGCGATATGTGATAAACACAGTCCTTATTTATATAACTTGCATTTTTGCATGATTTATAAATAAGGAACTATTCTCCATCTTTAAGAGACAATAAACCCGACACAAATTATTTTTTAGCAGATTTCCATTAAGGGAAATCAGCTATTGAGGTCGTACTCATGATGCGATTTTCGAAAAATTTCTTCAAATGTCCATTGATCCTACCCAAGAGATGATGATGAAAATGAGGTTGTTCAAAAGTATGTGTGTGTGTTGTGTGTGTGTGTGTGTGTGTGTGTGTGTGTGTGTGTGTGGGTGCGTGCGTGCGTGTGCGCGTGTGTGTGTTTGTCTATTAACGCTCTAGCGGTTGCAATTTTTGTTTGATCGTTACCAAACTCGATATTTAAATGTTTTATGCAAAAAGACAGATCAAGTTCGTTAATGGCTGAAATCGGACCAGTGGGAGGGGGAGATTTTCGAAAATTCAAAATATCTCCGTTACCATATGTTGGATCAAAAAATTGTATAGAACCAATCTTATTGCAAAATAAATTTACAATAAATATTGTTCTATACATTTATTCTCTATCTTGAATATTAATCGAGATATTTTATTAGATGTGGGCCAATAACTGACGAGTGAGCTTCCCGCCAAAAACTAGTTCGGCTGTAAGTGTTCGGCTCTCGTATGGAGGTTTCTCTATTGTATAACTTCACATGGGAAATCTGCTTAGTTTACGCAGCCCCTGCGTGACAAACTTTTTCATTCTAAGCTACATTAACATTTCTAGGGACCAGCAGATGAGGGGGTTATAATATGCACACAACAAAAGTTGTTTTCGACTTAAGGCAAATGTATTGAAGATTTATTTTATACTTAGCCATGTTCATTAATTTTCATCTTGTGAATAAAAACATCCTTTAGACTCTTTAAGTTCTTTAATTTATGTTTAAACGAAGTGTCTTGTTTATATAGGACTTTGATTAATGATCAAAATGAGAATAGAATATTCAGATGATCTCATCCATGGCATTCCAGCATATTAGGAAACCATAGTTTACACAGACCTCATAGACTTAAGCTTATTAGGTTATTAAGGTTGAGGTCATTTAAAAAGAGATAAGAAGGAAGACAATTACATTAAATTATAATTTTTTTCTTTTTCAAATTTACCTATATAAATAAAATTCTATGTTTTGTCTGATTTTCTATTTAATATTGGTTAAAAATGTTCTCGGTTAAAGGTTTTTCAAATTTCAGACCATTTTAAAGACAATGGTATCAAATTTGAAAATCTTATCTAACTATTCTCCACTTTGTTACTCAAAAACGACCAAATGGAAGATTTCTATAGATTTTTATATTTAAGAGTCAACTATTCCAAGGTGTACAACATATACTATAGAAGAATTTGAATCTTCAACTGAGAGGGGGGGGGTTATTTCGATTTTAAAACACTTATTCATCGATATCTTTATTAATAGTTGTTTCATTGAGAACATTTAAAGAACAAATTGCATTTAGAATAACGACTATAGTCCTAAAACATTATTTCCATTTATGAATTTTGAAGTTTCGAATTCCTATATCCGGGCACCAATGAAACAATTATTACTTCAACTCCTTTACGGGTGATGGCTAATTTAAATATAAATTTGGCTGTGTGCCAGTTTCTAGGGTAAGGGTATTAAAACTGTATATTCTACACTTCCTGAACATGTTAGAGGACATTTGTATTGTGACAAATATGTCGGGATGACTTCATACATAGGTTGAATCCCTGTATATTTCCACAGAGAACCATTTTGGTTTTAACCTGTGAATGGTAACAAAGCTTGTTATCTAATAACTATAAAATTAGATTGATTGTATATGTTTGATTATTTGGTTATTTATTTTAGGTTACAAGTAAAGCGCTAGGCATACCAGCAAGCAATATACACATTTCAGAGACTGCTACAGATAAAGTACCAAATACTTCAGCTACTGCTGGTAGTGCGTCTTCTGATTTGAATGGAATGGCAATTATTGTAAGTAGGTTTTTTTTTTTTTTTTTTATATTAAAAGAAATTTAACTATTATTTTCAATTGTCAGAAGGCCTATTCTCTAAATCGTATATTGACTTCTGCATTTTAGAACGCTTGTAATAAATTAAACAAACGTTTGGAGCCTATAAAATTAGCTAATCCCCAAGGTTGTTGGTCGGACTGGATTAAGGAGGCATATTTTCAGAGGATATCTCTTGCAGCTACAGGTTTCTATAAGTAAGTTGATAAAAATAATTTTTTCATGATTGAAATTAAGTACATTTTGTGAATTAGATTTAACTTTTTTTAATTAAATTAATTTTTTTTACTTAACTATTTTTAATATTTTAATTTAGCTTAACTCATTCCATACATCACTCATCAAATGAAGAGCTGATGGAGAATGCTATAAGCAGATTACATCACATTTATTGTACAATGGGCACTAAAGTGTCTTTCACCTGCCGATGTTTTCAGGAGAATAGTCTTCATTGAATTTCTTAAAGTAGGATTCCCCTACTAAGAGTAAAGACTTGGTTGTTAAAAATGTAATGAACAAAAGGCACTATTAGTCATTGTTACTATTCTTATTGTTCAGTAATACTAGCTAGACTTAGTGGATCAGTTAGAACAGGAGACAATTAGTCATCAAAATAATATGATTTAAAACTGGCCTTAAAGCTCTTAATCCTTAGGTTTCTAAATCAATCCAGGATTTTTTGTGCCAGGAATGCTACGGACTGATATAATAGTCCGGAGGGAGACATGCCCTGGGTGTTTCAGACTGATGTTACAATCCAGTGAATCGATTAATTTTACTGTTCCCTATCGATAAACAACACAAAAATCTCAAAACTTTAAAATGCCATAAAATGCAAACCGTTAAAGATTTATCAAAATATTTGGTATTGTTTCTCAATTCAATGAATAGAACATCCAAAATAAGTTTCAACAAAATCTAAAATGATGGGTGTTAAAATTGTTTTTTTGTGGTTGATTTGACATGGAATGACTCTTACTCTAGTTACTCCTAATTAGGAGTATAAAGTAGACATTAATTGATAATAAAGTAATTTGATTGATCGGTTTATATTTTTAGGACTCCTGATTTAGGACTTGAGCCAGATGCTGAAAGTGGAAATATCTTCAACTATTACACATATGGTGCAGCTTGCTCTGAAGTTGAAATTGACTGCTTAACAGGAGATCATCAGGTATTTGAAAATATATTTTTAGTGTACCAAGATTGATAATTTTGTAGATCTTTCATATGAATGGCGTTGTAAAACTATAATATTATTACTATTTCAATTATTAATTACTTCTATATTAAAAATTATTATTATAAAATACCAAAGATAATTATTTTGTAATTGCTTTTGTATGCATAATTAAAACATTTATGTTATCTAAGTTAATGACATAAATATGATTTAAAAATCTAACTACATACAGTTACAACGTGCTCATCTCTCTCCACCCATCGAAAGAATCCTTATTTAATATTAAATGAAAATCAATATTTTATTAATTTTATTGTAAATAGGCACCGAACCCGCGAGAGTTATTTGTGCCTAGGTGGTCAAAATTCCATTTTCAATTTCTTTCCTTTTGTTTGGCAGCCCCTCTCTTCAGAGATCCCTTCTTTTAGCCATCCGTCATCCTCGTCTATTTTGCATCTCTCCTATTTTTCTCTATCCCTGATCCTATGACAAATAGCAAAAAAAAAAAGAGCACTATTTTGTGTATATAATCGATTTGATACATAAATATTTATATCACTGTCTCATGTAAAATCAATATTTGATGTGTACAAAATAAATTGTAGCACAAGTAATGGAACCTATATTGCCGAATCCTGAAAATTGCAAAGTAAAATATTAACATTTCAAATAAAAATTATCGATAATAATGAATCAAAATTCTTTTTATAATATACTTTTTAATTTTGAAAACGTGAAAATAATAGACAAAGAAAGAAATACTATTCAACGTAAAATTAAGAAAAACATTCATATTTCATGAACAGAAATATACATTAAATCCCTTAATAATATTTTCTCACATTTTCTCCATGCTAGAAATGGCACGGGGGGAAAGATTGGGAAAAAGAAGAAAAAGAGTAATGAATAACATTTTATCTTGAATCTAAATAATTGATTTAAAAGTGAGACATGAAAATAATCAATTTTAGGGGTTGACTTGATAATAGTCGTTTTAAAGCTAGTGGTCCTAACATAACTTGCTTTGGGAACCTCAATGTTAACGTCCTCCTTAGTCCAGGTTTATATTGACGCATAAAGGGCATGATCACTTTGTTACTGTAAGTAGTTAAATATAATAAATTATATTTATTATCATTATCTTGAACCACTTATGAATGTTTTAATGATACATACAATTTTTTGGATTTTTTGGATTTTATAGATTAACTGTTATTAGTCATAGAAAGAAATCAGCCTCTCAACCTTGAATATGTGGAAAGGAAACTTATGCATCAGGATTTCCTTAATAGCATTTTTTTTCTCCCACTTACTTTTATAAATAATTCCTTCTTTGAACGTGTGGTATTCAAGGAAGTCTGTTTTATTTGAATAGAGCCTGTAGAATGATTTTGTGAAACTGAAAAAAATGCCACATTACCTTACGAAATATAAAATGTACTAAATGCTGCTCTGTTCAATCTAGGTGTTGAGAACAGACATAGTAATGGACTTAGGTGAGAGTTTAAATCCTGCCATCGACATTGGGCAAATAGAAGGGGCCTTCATGCAAGGCTATGGACTGTTCACATTGGAGGAGCTTGTATATTCTCCAAGAGGAGTACTTTACTCGAGAGGACCCGGAGCATACAAAATTCCAGGCTTTGCTGACATTCCCCTGGAATTCAATGTGTCTCTTCTTAAAGGCTCATCCAATCCAAGAGCCGTCTACTCGTCCAAGGTACACACTAAAACCCTTTTACTGTACTTTAAATAACTACTTATTTTTTATTATGTCTTCATTATATCTATTCTTAAAAAGTCTGTCACACAGGGTGTGCATAAACTAAGCAGATATGACATATTACGGTATGACATATTACTGATCTTATCTCACCATATATTTTCTATTTCCGAATAAAAATTGGATAAAGTGGACAGTCAAAAATCTTAATTGATTATGTCATCACTGAATGTATTTGCATGTAACTGCAGATCCTAACCACCCCCTTAACCCAGCCAATTCCCTACAATTCATCCATCCCATTTGTTTAAATTGTTGAAAAATGTTGTAGGCGACACAGGACTTCTTTATTTTCAAATTAAATAAACAAAATTTTTGTTTGAATTTCATTTAAAATTATTTTATTTGAATGCGGTATACAAAATCTCCTGTTCAATGCATCAGATAAAAAAAATAAAATGTCATAGGACTTAATTTATTAACCTATTCATGATAATAAAAAAAAAGTCTTTTACAAATTTATTTTATCTCTAATATATACGGAGAAATTTGAGATTTTTTGTTTCTACCTTCCTCTAAACCTCTTCTCCTCAGTTGATTTTAATCAAAAAGGGAGGTGTACAGCTAGAGATTACTCAATCCCAAATATGAAATTTCAACATTCTAAGGTTAGCCGTTCACAAGGTATGTGAACATACGCATATACATTGTACCTAATCTAATCATAACATGTTCATGGAGGGTCAAAACAAATAATCCCATTGAATTTTTAAATCAAGGTAGGTATATGGTGTCCATATCATATTTTTTTAAATCATAAAAGCATGTTACAAAAATAGTTATTTAATTATAACATAAATTATTAGTTACTTTTTGTTTATGTGTTGTAGGCTGTCGGAGAACCACCTTTGTTTCTAGCTTCTTCAGTTTTTTTTGCTATCAGAGAAGCTGTTACTGATGCTCGAGCTGATAATAACATTTTTGACTGGTTTACGTTTAACTCCCCTGCTACTGCGGAAAGAATTAGGGTTTCTTGTCTTGACAGTATTATTGATCAGGTAAGTTCACAATGTTTTTACATATTTATTCAAAGAAGACCTAATAAAATTTAAAGATAAAATTTAAGTCTTTAAATATAGAACTTCTTTTCTTTTTTTTTTCCTGCAATGTGACTTCTCATTACGTTATTGAACACTGTGTATTCCATTTGAGTGATGTTTGAACAAGTAGAATGGTTGAAATTATTGTTGTTAAAGCAATAAATATTTTAATCATTAACAAATCTTATGTTAAAAAAGAAGTTCTAATAATATGGCTTATTATCAGAATCAGTAAACTTCAGAAATCGGGGTTATTCTTAAATGTAGAAAATAATGCCTTATGAATTTGACAGATGGATAAATAAGGGTGTTTATTGCAGTTTTTTAAATTTTTTATATTAGAAGAACTATAATCGGTTTTGATTTGACCTGAGGTTCTCCCACTCATGTATCAAGCAATGAAAGAACTGACCCAATAACCGGCCAAGTCTTAACATTCTCTCATGGCCTTTCCTACTAACAAGGGGAATGCATGGCTTTCCCCCTACCGATTTGAACGAAAAATTTTCAGTGTTCAGTACCTAATGAATAACTATTTCTGTTAAAGTAAGAAAATGCACTTGACTAAGTGATCCAAGGCCAAGCATAATAAAAATATAGCTCTACCATATAAAACTATTGAAGAATATTTTTATATTTAGAGCTTGAAAATTTTAAATGTCTTTATTAATTGTAGAATGAAATAATAACAAATAAACGAGTAAAGTTAAATAAAATCGTTTTAAAATAATATTCAAATTTTCATTAAATATATGGAACACGCTAAAAATTAAGTTTCAATTTATCGTGGCTTCAAGTGGGTTACTTCTTTTAAGTGTACTACTTGTAATTTAATTTAATTTTTAACCGATGATATGTACAATTATATATAAACAAATCAAAAGGACCTATGTATTCAAAAGAGCCAATATTAAAATGTTATTCCTAATATCAAAATATTAAAAATGATAAAATAATTCTAATTATAAAAAATAAAAATAATTTCGAGAGTAATATGGTTCTATTATTTCCACTTATTTAGTAAAATTTTGTTTTTTAAAACAAATAAGTGTTTTCTTATATTTTTGCAGACCTTTATAAAATACTTTTTTCCTTCAGTATTTTGATCTTCTAAACTGATAAGAGTTATTAGAATTAAAATGTACGTGCATTAGTATTAAAAGTCAACGTTAATAGTTTGTATTATTAAGAGCTATTAATTATGAACAAAGTATCCTCAAACTTCTTTTTTTTATATATATTGCATTGTAAGAATATCTTTAAAATGCATTACATAAAGCCAAATTATGTATTCATTATACTAAAATTAATAACTAATATTAATAGACTTAAATGAAATCACTTAAATAGTTTCATTAATTTTTTTTGTTTAAAAAGAACATGCTCTCTCTATTGAAATTATTATTGATCGTAGAGCATTATACAAATATATAGCACATTATATTTACTATTACATCGCACTTCACACTTCAGCTTTGGTAAAGATTTGAATGAATTTTCTTGTAATTTTGCCACATGAGCAACCTCAATAGCTCTTAAAAAAAAAAATCCACTCTAAGTGACATAAATGGCTCAAAACAAAATTTTATGATCACAGTTCATCTTTCAAAGTGCATTGTACATCTACTTCAAGTGATGTGAATATTATAATTATTAACATCCAGATTGTGCTACTATGGCTAATTGTGAGCTGCCTCTTCACTTAAGCTATTTAATCTAGTTTACATTTTACACACTAGCTTCACTTCCTGCTGTTGCTTCATGAATCCCGAAATGAAAATATTTCCTTATATACAAAATTGAGTTTTATTTATCTAACAACTGTAGACATTTCTTCAAATTTCATTTGCTAAATATATGTATTTTAAATTAATTTCTTAATTTTTTTTCAGGTTGGTCACCCGCCACAAAGTCAAAAAAGTTGGAATGTTATTGTTTAAAATGTGAAGAATATTCTTTATCTTGAAACTGTAGCTCAAAAATTAATATTATATTTTTTGTAAATATTGTTTTTGTAAAATAAATTATTTAGATTATTAAAATTTTCTTGTCCATGTGCTATCTGTTTGAAGCTTGCTATCATCTGTTTGAGGAAGAAGCAAAAACATATTTTAGAAGATTCCTCTAAATAAAAATCAGCTATTGAGGTTGTGCTTATTTCACGATTTTTGAAGCATTTCTTCATATGTCTATTGATCCAACCTAGGAAATAAAAAAAAGACCATCACACAGGGGCTGTGTAAACTAAGCAGATTAGTCCAAAAACGTAAGATGGGGCGGGGGGTCACCAGAACATATTTGCATATTTGTCGTATAATAAAGGTCTGTTGAAAACAATATTTGGTATTTCAGGTTCGAATAATGTGGTTTATTACATAACTAAGTATTGTTAGTTTAACATGAGTATAAGTAGGGGTTAGCTGAAGGCTGAAAACTATAAAATCCAAATATCTCTGTTAATATTCATGATGCAGAATATATGCATAGAACAATATTTATAGACCAGATAATTTGCAATAAGATTAGCTCTATATAATTTTTCGGCCCGACTTTCAGTAACGGAGGTATTTCGAATTTTCAAAATTCCCCCTTTAAACCCCCCCCCCCTCCCACGTCTGATTTCAGCCATTAACGAACTTGATCTTCCTTTTTACATAAATCGATTAAATTTGGAGTTTGGTAACGATCAAACAAAAATTGTGACTGCTAGAGCGTTAATAGACCAATATATATATATATATATATATATATATATATATATATATATATATATATAATTTTTAATGGACCTCATTTTCATCATCTGGGTAGGATTGATAGACATTTGAGGAAATTTTTCAAAATTCACGTTATGAATAGGGGGTGTGGCTATTAAATAACGAGACTGACGCTGTAAAACATTTTATTTTTATTTCATACATTTTTTCTTATTATCACCTTCAATATACACCCCTCCTTTATCCCTACAACACTCCATGCGAACCTTCCATTGTTCGAAACAGTGCTGGAAGTCTTTTTCTGTCAGCTCCTTCAGGACGCGTGCCGCTTTCTCTTTCACAGCTTCAACAGACTCAAATCTTGTTCCTTTTAATGCAAATTTCACCTTAGGAAACAGATAGAAGTCGCACGGCGCAAGATCCGGCTAAGGTCTAACACTGGGATGCTGAATTTGGCTAGAAACCTCTTTAACAGACAATGCGGAATGAGCCGGCGCATTGTCTTGGAGGAGAACCCATGACTTGTCCTTCCACAATTCAGGTCGTTTTTTCCTTATTCTTTCGCGGAGTTCAGCAAGAACGTGAAGGTAGTAATGTTGATTAATCGTTTGACCTTCAGGAACCCAGTGAAGGTTCACAATCCCATGAATATCGAAAAAAACAATCAAAATTGCTTTGAATTATGATTTCCTCATTCGAGCTTTTTTGGCTCTCGGTGAAGATGGGCTCTTCCAGTGCATGGATTGGCGCTTTGTTTCAGGATCATACATAAAAAACCATGATTCGTCACATGTTATTATCCTTTTCCAGTAAGTTTGGGTCATTTTCAATGGCATTCAAAGTGTCAGTACAAATATTTTTGCGAGCTTCCAGTTGTTCAAATGTGAGAATTTTAGGCACCATTTTGGCACACACTTTTTGCATGTTAAAATTGTTATGTAATATTTACCTACGGATTCTTTATCAATTCGTACAGTTTCAGCAATCGCACGAATACTTAACCGACGGTCAGATCGAATCAGATTACCGATTTTTTCGATATTGTCATCCGTTTTCGACGTGGAAGGGCGACCCGGGCGTGAATCATATTGAACGTCTTCTCGGCCATCTTGAAAACGCTTAAACCACTCAAAAACACGTGCACGCGATAAGCATTCATTGCCATACACTTCTTTCAATATATTATAAGTTTCAGTAGCGGTTTTTCCAAGTTTCACATGAAATTTCACAACAATTCGTTGCTCTACTGTTACACTTAACATTTTTCCGGCGAAACAAAAAAACAACTCTAATGCGAACGAAGGCTACGGCTGTACTGATTTGTTTACAGAAGCGAGAGGCACTATATTCGAAAGAGGAAGCTTCACGATAACAGCTATTAGTTGCTGGCGTTTGACGCATGCGCACTTCTTCTGTAGCAGCGTCAGTCTCGTTATTTGATAGCCACACCCCGTACTACCTCAATAGCTGATTTCCCTCAAGGGAAATCTGATAAAGTGAAGCGTCTTCAAGATTATATACATATTGTAGTCATACCTGTCAGTGGAGACAGTCGTCACTGGCTGATGATCGAGTACAGCTGGCAAGAGCTTTCGATGCGACGGCACCATCTTCAAGCCGGTCAAAAGTTGTACATTTGACGGGCTTGAAGAGTGAAAATGTTTTGTAGTAGTAGTAGCCTCCAGGCGAACCTTCCCGGAGCGAGCATTCCCGGACTAGAGGACAGCATCCCTACCATTATTGAAAATAGAATTGTGAGTTGCAAATATTTTAGAATTTTTATGTATATATATATTTTTTTATAGCTATTTTAGTAATTTAATCATTATCATCCCGCTTGATAACTGATCAATTATAGTGTTTTTAACTGTACTTAGATTAAAATTTCCCTTAGCTTATGGCAAATCTAAATTTTTTTTTTAATGAAAATAAACATTTATTTTTATTATTAAGTTTAATCCTGATATATGCTTAGTGTTACCAATCTTAGATTCTAAAAATTTGCCGCGCCTTTACTAGAAATATATTAATACCACGGATTCCTATCATACCTACAGATGTGCCAGTTCAATTCAAATGAATTCAGTTTCCGATTAGATTGGCATTTGCAATGACAATCAACAAATCCCAAGGCCAAACTATGTCTATTTGTGGCTTAGATTTGAGTACACCATGTTTTTCACACGGGCAATTGTACGTAGCTTGCGCTCGAGTGGGTAAACCATCCAGTTTGTTTGTGCTCACTAAAGATGGGCTAACAAAAAATATTGTTCACGCTATAGCATTAAAAGATTAATGTTGTTTGTTAGTGTTACTGTCGTAATTAATATGTAATATGTAATTTTAAGAAATAAATTATAATAACTTAAAAATAATATTTTTTGGCGTTTATTTTTATATTCCCTTATCGTTCATAGCGCTCCATGCCTATTTCACGCATATACCACATACTTACACACTTATAATAAGTAAGGTACTTTTTGTCTACACTAGAATTTATCTAGAAACTATATATATATATATATATATATATATATATATATATATATATATATTTTTACATTTATTACAAAATCAGTATTAAACGTTGTTTATTAGAGTTCTTTTGGATTCCAAAATTAAACACACACAAGCTTCACAGTTTTAATCACTGCACAATTTATTTAACAATACACTACACACGTGGTTAATTATTCTTAATTACTACTCACAGTATACACTGATAGCTTACTGTTCCTCAGACTACACAGTCCAATAATTCACTCACGATGACTGAAGTCAACTATAGGCACTGCACTGTCCTTTACTTCGCTAAGTTAAGGCACTGCACTGTCTTAAACACGGCACTATACTGTTCTTTACAGTCACGGCACACTGTTCTTCACATAAAACACTTTACCGCACCGCATTAAGTCGCACTGTTGCACTGCACGTACTGACGATCACTTGAAGACAGCTGATGACAAACTAACTCTCGGCGGCCGGATCCTTCTTTTATAGCTTGTCGTAAAACATCAAAGGGAATTGTCTGGACTCTTCGAGGTCTGGACTAATATTGCCGAGGACGAACGGGACCGTCTGGCGGCACCCCTTTGATCTCCTCCGTACTTCCGAATACTTGACTATCTCTGTTTAATTTTCGCAACACTATATATAAATGAACGGATGATGTGCAGGACTTGAGAAGGCGGAGAAAGAGTTATTAGCGGAATCTCCATCAATTATCACACGCCTCACCCCTCCTCTGGGGCCTTCCCGTGTATCAGAGTTGGGCAAAATTGTAATTACAGTTACAAGTTATAACTACATTAGTTGAAATATAGTTACAATTACAACTACTAATTAGTTATTTGTAATGGACACCTACATTTTTCAACTTAAGTAATTGTAATTGAAATTTCACAACTACAGTTAGTAGTTGAGAAAATCAGTAGTTCCAAAAACAACTACAGATAGTAATTGACAAAATGTCTTCACATTTTATTTCAAGCCTCCCTGGCAATCCTCAATCGAGTTTGTTAGTACTAATATCAATATACCATATAATCATCATAAAAGTTTCTATAAATAACTTCATCAGGTCAGTTACGTGAATTTACCGGAAAAACGAATGGGGAAAAATGTGTTTAGATTACTTATTTCTGGTCTCCCGTACATCTCCCACACTTGTTCTTGATCAAGTTTCAAATGCCTGAAGAGAAATCAGCTAAAGCCGTAGCTCACTACATTTTCTTCAAAACTCGTTAAATGACTGTCTTGCCAAATTTCCTAAAGATAATTACTCGTTCTGCTGCCGGTTTGGGCACGATCCCACAAACATATCCGGGGATCGAGTATGATTTGTAAATTTATTACTTGGTGGTTGTATGAATTTGGGTTCATAATGGCATTCGAACTACTCGGACGTGTTATTTGTCTGTGTCTGACGTGGAGCAAAAGTCACGAATCATTTATTTGGCCTTCTGTCATTCAGGACATGGGATGTTCTCTGAAAGCGGCGTGTTTTGCGGTAAAAACGTCCTACATCCGTACGTGTTAGAGACGTAATAAAATTTTATTTGCAGAGCATAAGTTGGCTATGTCTCTACGGAAGCCTCCCTTCCTCCCTGGAGAGGCGGCTGTCACCTCTAGCAGACGTAGCACTCACAACTTATTTCACGGTCTGTCGTTTGTCAGAGCTTAACTGGGGCCCATGAGGCAAGGGTCCTGTGGGGCGAACCGTCACCCCTTCCTGTCTCTCCCACCACTTCCCAAGGCTAATATTACTTTTATCTAATTCCTCCCAATATATTTTTTATTCTACCCAACCGCTGATGTCCGAAAATCACTTCACTTTTCCTCTATATTTCCTTCTTTCTGGAAAACAAAGTTCCTCATGTCATGGTTTACTGTTTACGAATCATTGAAGAATTTCCTTTGTCTTTGTGTGGACAGTAAACTGGCTATTAGATATTCCACTGACGGATTAGTTCGGCTTTCATCTATTGCTTACTAACCTGGAATTCTGAATCTAACAAAAGATATGCACTATATGATGCTTGCAACAAAAGCCTCGGTAGACTGGTTCTTTTTAGCAGATTTCCCTTAAGGGAAATCAGCTATTGAGGTCGTACTCATGATGCGAGTTTCGAAAAATTTCTTCAAATGTCCATCGATCCTACCCAGGAGATGACGAAAATGAGGTCCGTTCAAACTTATATATATATATATATATATATATATATATATATATATATATATATATTTGTCTGTTAACGCTCTAGCGGTCGCAAGTCTAGTTTGATCGTTACCAAACTCGGAATTTAATCGTTTTATGTAAAAACGAAGATCAAGTTCGTTAATGGCTGAATTCGGACCAGTGTGAGGGGGGATTATTGAAAATTCAAAATATCTCCGTTATTATGCGTCGGATCGAAAAATTGTATAGAATAAATCTTATTGCAAATTAAATTTACTATAAATATTGTTCTATACATTTATTCTGTATCTTGAATATTAACCGAGATATTTGCATTTGTATTCTGCGTGTGGTCACCAGTAGGTTATGTTCGGACTTTCCGCCGAGAGCTCTGGCGGCCGTTTCTATAACTATTCGTCCCTCGTGAATAGGTTTAGAGGTTAGGTTAACTGTTTTTTGGGGCTAGAAACTACTGGGTTATTACGCTCTAAATAATGTTTTAGGTTTAGAGGTTTCTTACTACTACAGTTGTTATTAGGCAGATTTCTCTATTGTAAAACTTCACGTGGGAAATCTGCTTAGTTTACGCAGCCCTTGCGTGACGGACTTTTTTAATTCTTATTTGTCCGATTTCCATAATCTATTAACCATATATTGTGATATATAATTTAGAATATTCTATGTATTATGGAATTCTTCTCATCTTTATAATAAACAAATCAATTTTGAGTTAAAAATAAAAATTAATAAATTCTTGAGCAGTGTTAAATAATCATTATATTTAATAAATAAAATAAACAAAAATACTGGTTCATAAGTGTAAGGGCGAGAAGCCATTTCGGTTAGCTTTTGTGGTAATAATAAGAGAGCATTAGACTGAAATAAAATTAATAAAAGAGATAATTCAATAATAAGAAAGCATTAGACTGAAGTACTTACGATTTTATGGAAAGATGAGGGTGAATAATACAAGCCACTATTTGAGTTCCCCAAAGAATCAAAATATATTAAAATAAAGAGTAGCATATACATATAACCTTATAGTAATGATTCTTCTGTGTGGTTTTAACAGAATGAGACTAATTCGATACACTTTAAACCTGAAAAGAATACTAATTTAGGGGCTAACCTTAAATTTAAGGAAACAAACATTAATTATTGATAAAGATGTGATAAGAACAAAGAAACTTTAACTTTATAAAATATGACTGTACAGCATAGACAGAACAAAATGGCTACCCTTTGTTAGGGTTATAAGCTTTAGCGGCAAGCCAATAATATATATATAGGTACACTAAATAATGATTTAAATGTCCTATATCATGAGTACTCATTTAATACGTCGACAATGCTAGCATTATAATAGAGAAAGAGGTCTTTTAAAAAACTATACTTTCCATGCGGCGGGTTTTATTCCGTGATATTTGTGTTCTACAGAAGACTCTTCTCGCTGATACAAAATAATAGCGTATCTTCGATGCGGGGATCCTTTCTGAATTCAGGAGCGGCGGGAGCAGAACAGTGTTCACCTCTCTTTGCTGAGCACAACCACGTGCTGTTCACTCGAGCGATGGAATCCAACTATAATGGCCGATCAGATCAAGCGAGCGCTTCGTCCTGTAGGCCAGCACTGCAGTTTCCGCTATTGGCCACAGCCTTGGTGACCCTGCCAGGCCGTACGAAGGGTTAGTGAACTAAGAGAGCGCGGGAGATACGACTGAACAATAAGAAATTTATGGCCAGAATGGTAGTATTCATTTCTGATGTTTTGCCATCGCATTTCAAGAAAGTTGAATCCTATACCAATGGGAGCAAAGGCATTATTTTAAAATTAAACAGGCGAATTGAATGGGATATCAGGGTGGGACAACCGATTTTATTTAAATGGTCACTCATATGGTAGAAGCGAAGACACAGTCATATATTCTTTGTGCAATTGAGAATCGGTTTTGGAGTTCTTTGAAAGTTGAGATACTGGCTATACGTTAGTATAAAATCCGGATATTTTCTTAGGAACAAAATAAGTCAATATGACGGAATGGCTGTGTTCCGATTTTTCTAATCAAGTCGCCTTACTAAGTCACAACTTACTAAAAAGGACAGTTACACCCTCAACATAAAAGCCTGGTAACCATGATAATTGTAAATAGAATCTGGTAAAGCTATCCCCAGCTTAAAAATTCTAATAAAATTATATATATTTATTTCCGTTAAATGATAAAAATTATAATGCTATTCACCAGAAATATGATTTGCTTGAACAACCTAGGCAATAAACTGATTTCCTTACTAATTTTTACACTTAAATAATTTATTTTGTAACATTTTTCCAGTTCAACAATTATTACAGGGGCTCAGGTTAGCCATGCGAGTTAAAGCTTTGACCTTTAGCTCATATGGTAAACCTAGAGTGGCGAGTTCGATTCTTGCCTGGGCAAAGGAAATTATTTAGTGACGAAATTCATTAAATAACGTCCTAAAATCCCACCCTGGCTAGAAAAGGGTGGTAACCTGTAGATAACCCGTCCCAATTAGCCTAAGTTGCAAAAAGTGGACGTTAATAAATAATAATAATAATAACAATTATTACATTTATTCTTAGAAAATTATAAATATACAACATGCTCAGGATAGCCACGTGAATCCATGAATTTGACGGTTTTGTCCAAAGCTTCATTATAGTAGGTGGCTTATGTTTGATATGCGAGTTAAGGCATTGTACAAAATGTCACATGATAAACCTAGAGGCGTGGGTTCGACTCCCTTATGGGAAATAGGAATATATTTAGTAGTATAGAAGAACTCATTAAATAAAATCCTTCATCCCACACTGGAAAGAAAAGGGTGGTAACCTGTAGATAATCAGTCTCAATTCGCCATAGTAACACAAAGTGTACATTAATATTTTTTTAATTTATTTTTTTTTCTCTATACTGAAATCTAAAACAATTTTATGAAACTGTCATTGGTTGTAAAATCTTCAATTGTTGAAGATTTATGGATTAATAAGAACTTATAGTGACTATTATCAAGAGTAGAAACAACATATGTGGACAAGGTTTGTTCTTGGAGGCTTTGTTGCAGAAGTCTGCTGTGCACTTCCTGCACTTCCACTTGTGCATGAGGATGATGTTCTTGTCCGGTTTGATCAGTTCCTCCAGGAAAGCCAAGTCGATGGAGCACCCTCTCACCGGGTTCAGGCACGTCCTGGCGACTCCTGTCCCCTTCCTCAACCCTGACCCCTTCTGCTCCCAGTAGTCGTAGCTGATCTCACCGCACAACTTGCATCTCCTCGCCACCTTATTGCCTTTCGCACTCGACGGATGCATGCACCAGGAGTCCTTATGACTTGTGCACTTGTAACACAATACCTTTGGTTCCGCTATCTCTGCCGTACATGTAGGGCATTTGGGACATCCGGGAGTGGGAGTGGGAGTGACTTCGGTCGATAATATTCCTTCCTGCAAATCCTTATTTCCCGTCTCACCGATTATAAATCTGATAGAAACAATATTAAAATAAATGATGAAACTACTTGAAATTTTCATTTACGGATTCATTAGTTGGAGGTTATAAAGGAAGTAATTCTATCATGTGTTTCATATGCGTTCTTACTATAGAAACTGTTTGTTTGTAATTTACAAACATCCACTTTGTACTACTAAGGGTAATTGGGATAAGTTATCTACAGGTTACGGCACTTATATTTAATGAGTTGGTTACGAAATAACTTCCTATTGCCCAGGTGAGAATCGAACTCACGACTCTAGATTTATCATGTGACATTAAGACCAACGCCTCAACCGAGCTCACTGTATGCATTGTATAAGCTATAATTGTTACTACCTATTAACCCAGGCAGCCATAGTTGCAATAAGTGGACGTTAATAAATAATTTAATTTTACTAACCCAAAATTGTATGCATTAAGTAACACTTATTTATTAACGACTGCTAATTGGGACGGGTTATCTACAGACTACCACCCTTTTCTGGGGGCCTGGGGGGAAAGTACTATTTGCCCGCCGGCTGGCAATGCGTCTGGGGGGGAAGTACTATTTGCCGGCGGGCAATGCGCCTGGGGGGGAAGTACTATTTGCCGGCGGGCAATGCGCCTGGGGGGGAAGTACTATTTGCCGGCGGGCAATGCGCCTGGGGGGAAGTACTATTTGCCGGCGGGCAATGCGCCTGGGGGGAAGTACTATTTGCCGGCGGGCAATGCGCCTGGGGGGAAGTACTATTTGCCGGCGGGCAATGCGCCTGGGGGGAAGTACTATTTGCCGGCGGGCAATGCGCCTGGGGGGAAGTACTATTTGCCCGCCGACGGGCACCTTAGCACTCAACGTGTTAAACCGTTAGTTACTCTAACGTTCTCCTCTTACTAATGGATTATGCTCAGGAGTATTCATTTCCATATAACTTTAGGCCAACTTAGTATTACATAACGAAATTTAGTAGTGGGTTTCAGGAGGAGAAAAACTTTATATATTCGTGATGAGTAAATATGTTTTTTCCCTGATAAATATTCTATAACAATAATGGAGCCGCTATCTATATGTTGTCGATCAAGTTTTGATACGCTCTTGGCATCAATTCGTTCTTCATGGAACGACCCAGATAGTAGGGACAGCTCTTTCTGAGAACATCACACTGAACGTGATGAATATGATTGTTTATCAACAACCAGGATGCGTCAAGTATCACCAGAATGGCATTTTTTTGAAATGTTCGCAGTATGTTCTTATTAATTTTGTTAATTTCAGACCAAATGAGGCAAACGTTTGAATGTATGGGACTTGTATTGAAGTGTTTCAGTATTTGTGTTTATTAATTGCTATAAAGTAGTCACTAGCGTGTTAGCTCGGTGAAATATCTTGTTAACGTGGTCTCCAGGCCAGTTCTCAAAGAAATAGGCATTTATTTAGCTGCTCACTTATGAAATGAAATCTTTAGTTTCGACTACTTTTATGTTGCTTCGTAATGACATAATGAATTATTAATTTGAGGCAGCAATTTATGAAATAAGACTTTTTTAAATTGCAATCTACTCTTCTATATAGCATCCATACGTTTGACGAGCCTCATGATGCAAGGGAGTCAACGAAAAAAAAGTCCGTCATGCAGGTGCTGCGTAAACTAAGCAGATTTCCCTCGTAATCTTTAACAATAGATAAATCTACATACATGTAACACAATAACACCGTCAACATCAAGTGAATAAATACAAACGGTAATAAGAAACCACCAGACGGGAACCACCTGAAACATAAACAAACAGGTGTGCCAAGTTCACACAGGATAGAAAAACAATTACGGAAGTATATCAGATTATAACATATTAATTTTATTGAAAACTATTAACTAAAGCTAGTACTGTAATTAATAATGGATCAGAAAATGATTTATCTCAATCAATCAAATTTTAGTGGTCCAAGAACTTAAGAAGGGGGGGGGGCACGATAACATATTTGCATTTATCTCGTATAATACAGGTCTCTTGAAATCAATTTATGGTATTTAAGCTTCGAATAATGTGGTTTATTATTTAACAGAGTAGTGTTGATGTAACATGAGTAGAAGTGGGGGTTTGCTGAAGGCTGAAAACTGAAAAATGCAAATATTTCGGTTAATATTCAAGATAGAGAATAAATGTATAAAACAATATTTATAGTACATTTAATTTTCAATAAGATAGGTTCTAGGCGATTTTTTTATACGACGTATGGTAACGGAGATATTTCTTCGGAATTTTCAAAAATCCCCCCTCTAACCCCCCCCCCCCTCCACAGGTCCGATTTCAGCCGTTAACCAACTTGATCTGTCTTTTTACATAAATGTTTAAATATCGAGTTTTGTAACGATCAAACAAAAATTGCGACCGCTAGAGCGTTAACAGACAAATATATATATATATATATATATATATATATATATAACGGATCTCATTTTCGTCATCTCCTGGGTAGGATCGATAGACATTTGAAGAAATTTTTCGAAAATCGCGTTACGATCTCAATAGTTGATTTCCCTTTAGGTCTTGTTAGTCTTGATCTCAATTGGTATAACCTAGATTTGTGGGTTCTACTCCCGCCTGGGCTATAAGTTTAGTGAATAATATCCTTAGTCCTGCCCTGGTTAAAAGAGTGTGGAAACCAGTAGATTTCCCTTCCCAATTTGCCAATTCTTGGCAAGAGAGGACTTTGCCCGAGGCACTGGTCAAGAATGGAAAAACATTGAAATAAAGAACTGAGCTTTCTGCCTCAGAGAGTAGCATTGGTGGAGATGAATAATACAAAAAATGGCGGTGACTATTTCAGTTCATCGTCAACAACTTGTAAGGAAATATCATGCCAGCCTCCCCATGTCAAGGGAGCCACCCATTATAATTTAGGTGCAATTAATGAAGGACGACTTCGTTCAAGTTTGTACCAAAATATGTTAATTTTGGAGCAATTTGTGTATAATATCTTTGTTGTATTGGACCAAAATAATATCTTCTTTTCTTTTCTTGATCCGACAAAACTCAGGGAGTTAAGAATAACTAACAGCTCTTTGATACGTCCAAGAATGACTAAAGATAAGTTATGTCTCGCCGAGCTGATGCAAAACCTGTGCAACGATATATCGACTTTAGCACTTTCGTCAGTGCTGCGAACCGATATATCGTCGTTCGGCACTAAAAGGGTTAAGATTTATGTATATACTATGTATTTAATTTTCCATGTATTTAGATGAGTCGAATGCAATTTCCCAAGGTGTTAGTAATTTCGGTGGGTGCGACTCGGAGTGGGCAATGACGTGACGGACTCAAAATATAAAATTCCTTGCTCCACTCTGATTAGAAAAAGTCCCTCACTCAGCTCAGCCGGCTGCGTTAACTAAGCAGATTTCCCACGTGCGCCACGTATTTCCATTTATCTCAAAACTTAAAAGTTCAATGAGAACAATATTTGGTATTTAAGGTTCAAATAAAGTGCTTCATAACATAATATAATATTGTTAATGTGAGATGAGTAGGAGTGGGGGTTTACTGATGACCGAAAACTAAAAAATGCAAATATCTCAATTAATAATCAAGATAGTGAAGAAATGTACGTAACAACATGTATAGAACATTACATTTGCAATAAGGTTGGTTCTATACAGTTTTTCGATCTGACGCATATTAAATGATATTAAGAATTTTAGAAATTCTCCCCCTCTAATCCCTCCCTCCCCCTGGTCCGATTTCAGCCGAAGTTAACGAACTTGATCTTTCTTTTTACATAAAACGATTATATATCAAGTTTGGCAACGATAAGACAAAAATTGTGACTGCTAGAGCGGTAACAGACAAGACCTCATTTTCGTCATCTCCTGGGTAGGACCGATGTACATTTGAAGAAAAATACCGAAAATCGCATCATGAGTGCGACCTCAATAGCTGATTTCCCTTGAGAGACATTTGCTAAAAGCATGGGAACATGTAGCTAAACCGTCCCGATGAGCTTTGTTGAATAATGTGGGGGTTTAATTTAAATGTATCATTGCATTATTACAAATAGACCTTTGGCGCGTGAGAACAACATTGCATTAGTAAAACAGGGCCGAATATTAGGTCGAATGGAACTATAAATGGGTGAATAACGGAGGAATATGTGCTCGAGGATGAAACCCCGTAAGGCATTGCATTATTCATGGGTAAGCGATTCTGCGAGAGGCTGATCCCGTTTTGCAAACGGTCGCGGGGCATATTTGAACGATATAGTGGCCTATTCCTGGTCGTGTTGGACTAAACTAAATTTGAAGGTTGATATGGAGATTGAGTCCGGCGGTACCTGTGAGGAGCATTTACATCGGCTTTCCTATGAATATTCTAATGGTCCCTGCTGGATGGCCACCCCCTACCCCCACTTACACCTCCCACCCCTTGTACAAGGCTTACACCCCCACCCCTTCCCCTCCCTTACACCCCCACCCCTTCCCCTCCCTTACAACCCCCCCCACCCCCTCACTCCGAATCTAAAACTAATGAATCTCCAGCCCTTTACATATTGATAGAGAACTGATGCCCTCTTCATTTCTCCGGATCTCTCTGCATTTGCATTTTCGCCTTTCGAGACAAGATGTATTTCTCTCACTTCCTTTATGATTCTGTTTCTGTTTAATTGACGATTGTGCTTGCCTCCTGCATTAATTTCAGCAGGCATTAGGGGCAGATAACACACTGCCGAGGATGGAATTACAAAGGGATGTGTTATTGGTAAATCTTCCGGTTGTATAAGGCGTTGCTTGCTATGCCACGTAATAATTGATATCATTATTTTTAAAACTTTGTTGTTCGTTTC
Source organism: Riptortus pedestris (assembly GCA_019009955.1). Lineage (NCBI taxonomy): Eukaryota > Metazoa > Arthropoda > Insecta > Hemiptera > Alydidae > Riptortus > Riptortus pedestris. Next base: position 35,347,398 of record CM032228.1, read on the forward strand.
ATAAGGTTTTAGGGCGAATAACTATTAGGTCATCATTGCCCTGTAATATCTATAACTCTCGTTTTGGTTAAGTACCTGCATTTTGACAATAAACTGTCTTTATGCAAATTGTCAATATTGTAATTTTTGTCAATTTTATTGTAATCATATCCTCACTCATACCGCCATTTTAACAATAAAAACGAGGATACAAAAAAATTGTGATTTAAATATTTTTATACAAATTAGTAATTTTCACAAAACTAAACAATTTATCTAGCTCTTTGGGGTCATCTCCAAGGGCCACTGCTATATCATTGGAAATATTGCATTCGTTTCGAATATCTGTATACTTATGGCATTCCATTAATATGTGGAAGATAGTCAAGTCTGTGTTATACTTCCCACAAATCGGGAGTTGATCTTGGTCATAAGATAACCATGCGTAAATCTTCTTCCGTTCCGAAGACTCCGAATAGGGCACACAAGATGAGACTTTTATAGATTTTTAAAATTTAATAAATCTCTTGTTGAAACATTTCCTTCTACTCCTATTAAATAAAATAATCATTACATTGTGGGCTACGGCTAGCCATGTGAGTTAAGGCGTTGGTCGTAACCTCATTTGTATATCTAGAGCAGTGAGTTCGATTCTCGCCTGGGCATTAGGAATTTATTTAGTTGACAAGCTCATTGAATGAAATCCGCAGTCCAACCCTTGCTAGAAGGTGGTAGTAACCCGTAGACAACCCGTTCCAATTTGCATTAGTAGCTCAAAGTGAATGTTAATAAATAAGAAAACAATTACTTACTAATTACTTACTGCACTATTAAATAAAATATATAAAACGTATTGCTACATTCGATATCAGTGATCCACTAAATTGGATCCTAATACATATATGTACATCGATAATACTTACACATCTATTAATGTAGTGTTACTTTCAGAAATGTCAATTTCTTTAATTCTCATAAATAAATAATTTAAAACGATGAACGCTAGAGGAGGAATGTTGCACTTCTGAACATACTAATTACCATTATGAGTTTATACTCCATATATAAAAAAAGTCCGTCACGCAGGGGCTGCGTAAACTAAGCAGATTTCCCACTTGAAGTTATACAGTAGATAAATCTGCCCAATAACACCTGTTGTAGTAAGGTATCTCTAAACCTATTCAAGAGAGATGAGTAGTTATGGAAACGGCCGCCAGAGCTCTCGGCGGAACGTCCCGAACATAGCCGACCCCTGCCGATCATACACAGAATACAAATGCAAATATCTCGGTTAATATTCAAGATACAGAATAAATGTATAGAACAATATTTATAGTAAATTTAATTTGCAATAAGATTTATTCAATACAATTGTTCGATCCGACGCATAATAGCGGAAATATTTTGAATTTTCAAAAATCTCCCCTCTAAACCCCCCCTCCCACTGGTCCGATTTCAGCCATTAACGAACTTGGTCTTCCTTTTTACATAAAACGATTAAATTCCGAGTTTGGTAAAGATCAAACAAAAATTGCGACCGCTAGAGCGTTAACAGACATATATATATATATATATATATATATATATATAATTTTGAACGGACCTCATTTTCGTCATCTCCTGGGTAGGATCGATGGACATTTGAAGAAATTTTTCGAAACTCGCGTCATGAGTACGACCTCAATAGCTGATTTCCCTTAAGGGAAATCTGCTAAAAGTCCGTCACGCAGGGGCTGCGTAAACTAAGCAGATTTCCCACGAGAAGTTTTACAATAGAGAAATCTGCCTAATAACAACTGTAGTAGTAAGAAACCTCTAAACCTAAAACATTATTTAGGGCGTAATAACCCAGTAGTTTCTAGCCCCAAAAAACAGTTAACCTAACTAATATCTCGGTTAATATTCAAGATACAGAATAAATGTATAGAACAATATTTATAGTAAATTTAATTTGCAATAAGATTTATTCTATACAATTGTTCGATCCGACGCATAATAACGGAGATATTTTGAATTTTCAAAAATCCCCCCTCTAAACCCCCCCTCCCACTTGTCCGATTTCAGCCATTAACGAACTTGATCTTCCTTTTTACATAAAACGATTAAATTCCGAGTTTGGTAAAGATCAAACAAAAATTGCGACCGCTAGAGCGTTAACAGACAAATATATATATATATATATATATATATATATATATATATATATATTATATATATATATATATATAGATATATATACAAACAAACAAAATAAGCTACCCTCTTTCTGAGGGTACCTGTGTGGTCAGCCTCCTAATCTGCCAATTTCTTGGTAATGATGTTTTGTTTTTTAAATTTTGATTAAATTAGGTATATAAATTTATATATAAAATATAAAATTTTGAACGTACCTCATTTTCGTCATCTCCTGGGTAGGATCGATGGACATTTGAAGAAATTTTTCGTATCATGAGTACGACCTCAATAGCTGATTTCCATTAAGGGAAATCTGCTAAAAGAGTGCTTATAATAATGGTTATTAGGTATATAAAATAGCCAGACGTATGTGCTTCGGATTGCTATTAGCAGATTTCCCTTGAGGAAAATCAGCTATTGAGGTTGTTGGTGCTCATGGTGATTTTCTCGAAAAGAATATGAGGCCCGTTCAAAACTATATATATTGTCTGTTAACGCTCTAGAGGACGCAATTTTTGTTTAATCTTTACCGAACTCGATATTTAAACGATTTATGTAAAACTAACGATGATAAAAGTCCGTCACGCAGGGGCTAGCGTAAACTAAGCAGATTTCCCCACTTGAAGTTATACAGTAGATAAATCTGCCCAATAACACCTGTTGTAGTAAGGTAACTCTAAACCTATTCAAGAGAGATGAAGTAAGTCAGGGGAACGGGTCGCCAGAGCTTTCGGCGGAACGTCCCGAACATAATAGGCCGACCCCTGCCGGATCATACACAGAATACAAATGCAAATATCTCGGTTAATATTCAAGATACAGAAGACATGTATAGAACAATAATTATAGTAAAGATTAATTTGCAATAAGTATTTAGGCTATAACTAATGATGCGAATCCGACGGATTTTAACAGAACTATTTTGAATTTTTCAAAATCCCCCCTCTAAAAACCCCCCCCTACACCACTGGTCCGATTTCAGCCATTAACGAACTTGATCTTTCGTTCTATAACATAAAACGATTAAAATTTCCGAGTTTGGTAACGATCAAACAAAAATTGCGACCGCTAGAGCGTTTAACAGTACAAGATATATATATATATATATATTATATATATATATATATATATATATATATATATATATAATATATAAATATAATTTTGAACGGACCTCTTTTCGTCATCTCCTGGGTCGCAGGATTGTTTATCGATACCAAAATTGATATTTAGAAATTTTTCGAAAAGAAAGTTCATGAGTTACCTTAGGTTTGACCTCGAATAAGTGATTTCCATTAAGGGAAATCCTTTGCTAAAGACTTTTACATAAATATTGCGTTATATACATATTCTTATATATGGTTATTAAGGTATATTAACCGAATATTTCAGCATATGTTCTGTTCGATTCAGCTATTAGCAGATTTCCCTTGAGGCAAAAATCAGCTAACTCTACAACATGAGTTGGGAATTCCAATTGGTGATTTTCCTCGAATAAGAATCATTTTATTCCACGTCAAGTTTAACTATATATATTGTCTGTTAACGCTCTAGAGGACGCAATTTTTGTTTAATCTTTACCGAACTCGATATTTAAACGATTTATGTAAAACTAACGATGATGCTCGTCAATGGCTGGAATCCAACCAGTGGAGGGAATGGTTACAGGGGAAAATTTCCAAATTTGTTTGAGTTAAACAAATATTTCTTACTCCGGTTTTATTAATTTCCCATTACTAGATAAATTTACAGATCCAATCTTGTTAACTCATTGAAACTCTTTAATATGTTATTGTTCTGTACATTTCGGTATTGTTTATCTTAACTATTAAGCGGAGTTAGTTTTGTCTTGATTCAACAATTTCTAACCTAACGCTTTCTTGTTTTCAGCCATTAGAGTTATGATCCCCATTTTACTTACCCAAACGATTTTCTAATTTAGAAATAATTTATTCAAAAAATTGCGCCCGCTAGAGCGGTAACAGACAAAAAAACTTATATGGGCCGTATGTATATATAAAAAATTTTGAACGGACCTCATTTTTGTCATCTAAAGGGTAGGTTCGATGGGCATTTCAGGATATTTTTCAAAAATCACTTCATAAGTACAAAATCAATAACTGAATTCCCTTTTGGGAGATCCTTAAACCATCACGTAGGAAATCTGCTTAATTTACGTACCTCCTGTGTGGCAGACGTTCTTAGTATGGAATACAAATACATGATTTAGGTATATATGTCCCATAATGTTTTGACTATAGCAATGAGATGAATTAGAAGCCACTTAGCGTTGATTGTACCATACTCTACAATAGTAATCGGTTCTCCATAGTTCCTAGAATGTTATGCAAATAGAACAAGAATCTTGCAATGTATTACGTAGCATTCAGTCATAATATTTCCCAAGGGAAGACTGGTACCTCAGTTACGGTTCTTAATAATGAATGATATCCATGATTATGAATCATTCTGTCCACTATATTTCTGAGTAAAGGCAGTCTGCTTTAGGAACTAAATATTATTTATTCTGCAAAGCAAATTAAAATACTTCCGCTGTCAAACTACACAGGAGCGGGAAAGTACAAATTTGTTTCATACTGGAATCTTAAGAACAAATACTTTAGTTATTAAGAACGGCTGGTATCTTAGCTTGTGTCTTATAAGTACTAAGAAATTTTCAATTTTTCATTTTATCTCTTCTCAGAACCCCACCCACCCCTCTTAGTTCATTCCTGGGAGATGGTCAAAAGGATGAATCCGTTTAAATCTATAAGCAAAGATGTTCACCATACAAATACATAATTCCTTTACTTTGTATAAGAGGAAATAATAATTTATATAAATAAAACTCTAAGGTTTCTTTTATTTTGTATTTATGTTCGGCGAGGATCAACGTTCTTTACGTTGCCATTCTAAGAATAATGTCAGCAAAATTGATCAAACAGCTGGGAAGATTTCTTTGAATTTTTATACCTGTAAGCAAATTATCTCAAGGTATAATATAGGCTGTAAGAAAATCCGAATTTTCCGCTAGAAGGGGGGGGGGGTTATTTCGAACTCAAAATACATATTTATCAATAACTTCTTTAGTGTTGGTTTTTAGAAAAAGTGTAAAGGACAAATTATGTCCAGAATGAGATAAACCAATTCCAACACAGAAAGTTTTTCCCAAAACTTGTGAAGAATTGGACGTTTTCTTCTCTCCAAGTACATAAGATACTTCACTTCCAACAACACTGCTGTGAAATAACGAATTTAGTCCTAAATCTAAGACTTGTAAATATTAATTGCATTTATGAATTTGGACATTTTTTTCCAATAGACCTCCATAGACTTTATTCATGTTTCAAGAAAATGCCTGAATAGAATTGGGAAATGTTCTTTATAGTTTAATGCCAAAGGCCACCAATAAAAAAAAATCATTCTTTCCCCAAAGGTTTTATTCAAAATTGCCCTACATGTTTCTTGGCTTACATTCCATCTCTTCGGAGTCTTTTTGGGATGACCCTACTTGAAAGGCCCATGAAGAGGTGGTATATAAGCCAAGAAACATGTTAGGTAATTTTGATTAAAATCACGGGGGGGGGGGAGAATGATGTTTTAGCGACTTTCCCTTAAGGTAAATCAGCTATTGAGGTCGTACTCATGACGCGATTTTCGAAATTTATCTTCAAATGTCCATCGATCCTACCTAGTAGATGACGAAAATGAGTTCCGTTCAAAATTGTGTATAAATATATTTATATATATTTGTCCGTTGCCGTTCTAGTGGTCGCAATTATTGTTTAATCGTTACCAAATTCGATATTTAGTAGATTTATGTAAAAAGAAAAATCGAGTTCGTTAAAGGCTGAAATCGGACCAGGGGGGAGGGAATTTCGAAATATCTCTGTTAATATACGTCGGATCGATAAATTGTATAGAACAAATCTTATCTCAAATTAAACTTACTACAAATATTGTTCTATACATATTTCCCGTATAATGAGTATTAACAGAGACATATGTATTTTATAGTTTTCCGCTTTCATTAACCCCCCCCCCCTCCTACTAGTGCCATATTAATAATAAGCTGATATATCATGGACCACTTGATTACAAGGTTAAATACCAATTATTGTTTTCAACAAAGCTTTATTTTACAAGATACAAACAAATACGTTCTGTTGACCCGCACCCCCTTCTTTTATTTTTGGATTACAAAAAGTCCGTCACTCAGGGGCTGCGTTAACTTAGCAGTTTTCCCATGTGCACCACGTGTTTGCATTTATCTCAAAACTTAAAAGTTCAATGAGAACAATATTTGGTATTTAAGCTTCAAATAAAGTGCTTCATAACAGAATAGAATATTGTTAGTATGAGATGAGTAGGAGTGGGGCTTTAGTGAAGAACGAAAACTACAAAATGCAAATAATAAAATAATAATAAAATGTACATAACAATATTTATAGAACATTACATTTGCAATAAGATTGGTTCTATACTCGTTTTTGATCCGACGCATAATAACGGAGATTTTAAAAATTTTCGAAATTCCCTCCTCTAAATCCCCCCTCCCCCAGGTCTAGAGCGGTAACAGACATATATATATATTCGCAAATTTTCGAAAATCGCGTCATGAGTTCGACCGCAATACCTGATTTCCCTTAAGCGAAATCTCCTAAGATCTAAGTGATTGATTTAGAAATTATTCAGATTCATTTCATATTACCCCACTAACTAATGCTGTAAACATACAGAGCAACTTTGTAAATTGTTGTCTCTCATTCATTAAGGCAATCCATAATTTTCTTAGATACTAAGAGTACTAACTAACCTTCACATTTACCATTATTTACTAGATTTATTTAACGCTTCGGCATAATAGGTATTTAAATTCCTTGTGTCTGTTTTAAAATTAACTACATTCTCCAGGTGTTTAGATATGTTCACGGCTTCCAGAATTTTCTTCTTACCAGACTTTGGTTCCTTATGGAATGCTTTTAAATTGTCAAATCAAAAATTATGTTTTGTAACAATACAAGTTTGTACAAAAGCAGATTTTTCTTATTTTTGGCTTTGTTTTTTACATCAATTTAGTATTGATAAATTCTTTTTTCTAGGTAGTGTCTTGCCTCTCTATTATTTGAAAAAAAAAATACAATGAAGATCCTGTGTTTGAAATACAACGAATTGCCTCTGTAAATATTTCCAAATATATATAAAAATACATATTTACAGACACAAACCTACTTTATCCACACATATATAATATTGAATGGAGGTGCCTCCTTAATAACTGATTTCCCTTACGGGAAATCTGCAAAAATTAGTATTTGGGTATATAATTCATACCTGGTCGTTAGAAGCAGATAAAATTTTCAGAAACTCCAAATATCCCTTTCTGATTAGTTCGCATATTCCTTTTTGATTGTTTTTGAATGTTTAATCAAGGTCTGTGATTCCCGGGAATATTGCCCTGTTTTAATCAGAGCAAGCATACAATAGCCTAACCGCACATTTGGCAATCTGTGAGCATAGAGGTTATATTACTAGTCCGTTTCGTATCTCTTTGTTTATTCCCTCACCGCTTCCGTAATGGAATGCCTATTGTAACTGAGCCCGCCTAATATGTGCCTGTTATCAATATGTTGGGTCTGTAGCATGTGCTCCCTTTGCGTAAAAACGGAGCAGCGTAATAATTTAACATTTATTAGGGTCATTAATTCGAGATTGCTAGTGTTAAAAAGAGTTATTATATCGCTACACGTCTTTTATGTGGCATTTTTAGTGTTTTGATACTCCTTTTTCCATGGACTGTTTGTACAATCAGACGATGTTAAAGAAGGTGAGGATAGAAGTCCAACAAGCAAAAAATGTAATCACACTACTGGAAAAAAGTCCGTCACGCAGGGGCTGCGTAAACTAAGCAGATTTCCCACGTGAAGTTTTTCAATAGAGAAATTTCAGAATAGAGAGTAACCTATTACGGGGACCCGAACTAGCTCTTGAAACGGCAACGACTAGCGCTTGACGGAAACTCCCGAACATAGCTGACCAACCTCAGAAAAATGCAAATATCTCGGTTAATATTCAAGATACAGAATAAATGTATATAACATTATTTATAGTAAATTAAATTTGTAATAAGATTGGTTCTATATAATTTTTCGATCCGACGTATAGTAACGGAGATATTTAGAATTTTCGAAAATCCTCCCCTCTAAACCCCCCCCCCCTCCGACTGATCCGATTTCAGCCATTAACGAACTTGATCTTTATTTTTGCATAAAACGTTTAAACATCGAGTTTGGTAACGATAAAACGAAAATTGCGACCGCTAGAGCGTTAACAGACAAATATATATATATATAATTTTGAACGGACCTCATTTTCGTCATCTCCTGGGTAGGATCGATGGACATTTGAAGAAATTTTTCGAAACTCGCGTCATGAGTACGACCTCAATAGCTGATTTCCCTTAAGGGAAATCTGCTTAAATGTAATCACACTACTGAAAAAAAAAGTCCGCCTGGGGCTGCGTAAAGTAAGCAGATTTACCAAGTGAAGTTATCCAATAGAGAAATCTGCATACTTGTAATACCTAACACCACCATGAGTAAATACAAACGCCAATGAGAAATCTTTCAGTTAATTTTAATACGCTCCCAACGGAAACGGCCTTTAAATTGCAAATCAGTAGGTCTGCCAACCACTCAGTGCTGGACAGATTGATAGACATATTCTTTACCGGAAAGAAAAACACTATTACACAATTACTGATATATATCGGAATATAACATATTAACTTTATTGAAAACTATTTACTATATCTTGTACTGCAGTTTATAATGAATCAGAATAATTCATATTTTAATAACACAAATTTTAGAGTCCAAGAACTAAAGAAGGCGGGGGGGGGGTATCAAGAGAACGTATTTGCATATATCTCACAAAGTAAAAGTCCGTCACGCAGGGGCTGCGTAAACTTAGCAGATTTCCCACGTGAAGTTTTACAATAGAGAAATCTGCCTAATAACAACTGTAGTAGTAAGAAACCTCTAAACCTAAAACATTATTTAGGGCGTAATAACCCAGTAGTTTCTAGCCCCAAAAAACAGTTAACCTAACCTCTAAACCTATTCACGAGGGACGAATAGTTATGGAAACGGCCACCAGAGCTCTCTGCGGAAAGTCCGAACATAGCCTACTGGTGACCACACGCAGAATACAAATGCAAATATCTCGGTTATTATTCAAGATAGAGAATAAATGTATATAACAATATTTATAGTAAATGTAATTTGCAATAAGATTGATTCTGTACAATTTTTCGGTCCGACGTATAGTAACGGAGATATTTCGAATTTTCGAAAATCCTCCCCTCTAAACCCCCCCCTCCCACTGGTCCGATTTCAGCCGTTAACGAACTTGATCTTTCTTTTTACATAAAAAGAACTAAATATGAGTTTGATAACGATCAAACAAAAATTGCGACCGCTAGAGCGGTAACAGACAAATATATAGATATATATATATCTATATATATATATATATTTATATATATATATATATATATACAGTTTTGAACGGACATCATTTTCGTCATCTCCTGAGTACGATCGATGGACATTTGAAGAAAAATTTTGAAAATTCCGTCATGATAAGTACAACCTCAATAGCTGATTTCCCTTGAGGGAAATTGGGGGGTTGTATAAAAGTTTTCGAAAGGGCTATTTTACTCAAATGTGGTATCATACCTTCAGCATCCAATAGAAAATTGTTCATTATAATTCAAACTAACCTTTTAGGGTTGCCGGGAAATAATTACTTTGGCCAACCAATTATCCACCGTTTTTTAATTCCATATTTAATGAGTATGCACTGAGAACCTAATGAATTTCAGTGTAGGGTCCTCGGACAAAATGTTACCATTTATCTACCCACCAGAAAATTGGAGAATGAAATATTTCAATACCGTAAATGCCCATATAAACTGCAAATTTATGAAGAATTTTGTTGTCGCAACATTTCCCCGTTATAAAGATAAAAACGTTCGATCAATATCATTTAAATTAATAATTTACTTGAAATTAAATCCCAATAAAGTACCATAAAAGCCATCAATTTATCTTCACTTCGTATTTTTTTCTGTAGTTATAATCATAATAAAAATATTGTAGACAGTAGTGATGTCAAAAATTTGAGTTTTTAATTTTTTTCATTTTAAGTAATATCTTTGGACTAAATTTACTGTCAAAAGTGTTATCAAAATCAAAAATATAACATGTGTAAAACTTTTCCAATTGAAAACAATTCATTACTTATTAAAATTAACTCCATGGTGTTTTAGCAGATTTCCCTTAAGGGAAATCAGCTATTGAGGTCGTACTAATGATGCGAGTTTCGAAAAATTTCTTCAAATGTCTATCGATCCTACCCAGGAGATGACGAAAATGAGGTCCGTTCAAAATTATATATATATATCTATATATATATATATATATTTGTCTGTCAACGCTCTAGCGGTCGCAATTCTTGTTTGATCTTTACCAAACTCGGAATTTAATCGTTTTATGTAAAAAGGAAGACTAAGTTCTGTAATGTGAAATCGGACCATGTGGGAAGGGGGGTTTTAGAGGGGGATTTTTGAATATTCGAAAATATCTCCGTTATTATGCGTCGGATCGAAAAAATTAGTATAGAATAAATCTTTTGCAATAAAACGGTGTTACTATAAATATTGGTCTATTCATTTATTCTTTATCTTGAATATTAACCGAGATATTTGCATTTGTATTATGAGTGATACTGTTCAACAGTAGGCTATGTTCTATCTTTCCGGAGAGAGTTCTGGCGGCCGTTTCTATAAATTCTCCCCTCGTGAATAGGTTTAGTGGTTAGGTCAACTGTTGTTTGGGGCTAAAAACTACTGAGTTGTTACGCCCTAAATAATGTTTTAGGTTTAGAGGTTTCTTACTACTACAGTTGTTATTAGGCAGATTTCCCTATTGTAAAACTTTACGTGGGAAATCTGCTTAGTTTACGCAGCCCCTGCGTGACGGACTTTTATAATATTTTATTGTAATTCTTAAGTTCTTTATGATCAAGAGTATTGACATAAGCCACCATCATTGAATATAATCCGTACCACTAGAAACGTAAGTTCATTTTCGTTAAAGGCTGAAATCGGAGCCAGGGAGGGGGGGGGGTTTAGAAGTGGAAATTAGAAAATTCAAAATATCTCCGTATTTATTATTTTTTTCAAAAAAATGTCATAGAACCAATCTTGTGAAATTATTAGTGCACTAAAATTGTTTTATATATTCCCTCGTAACTCAGAAATTAAAGCACTGGATAAATGATTTTTTTAACCAAAAATTACCTTTTTTTTAAACAATTATCATTTTTTAAAGAAATGATCATTTTTGATGAAATTCAGCATTATAGGTAGATAAATTTGGATTATGAAATGTTATATTTTTCGATGCTGCTGTTAATTTACGGACATATTTTCTTTGTTTACAATCAAACAAAATTTATAACCACGACAGGGGTATAGGATATATATATATATATATATATATATATATATATATATATATATAAAATTGTAACCTCTTTCTGTACATTGATTTTTTTCGCGAAATTCACGATAACTTTCACATGTCATAGACATCATAACTACATTTTGTTTCTTTCGTGTGTGTTTGTTTGTTTGTTTGTTTATTTGTTAGTTTGTTTGTTACCTTTAGGCTATATTAATATTCTCTGAGACGAACAGGAGTGGGGGTTATAAGGTAAGCCTGAAATTAAAAATAGCAATATTTCGTTCTCTATTGGTTTTCGGCAAATATGAACATAACAAAAGTTGTTTATTTTGTTATTTAGAGTAACTTTTGTTATATACACTTTTTTCGTATACCGAATTATAAACGAGATATACGCTAAAACCTATAGCGGAAGTTGAACAAATTTATTTGGGACAAAAAAGACCCCATCCGAAATAAATACAAACTCGGTATGTGTTATTAGCAACTAACGCTTTCATTTTTATAATAAGCCTACCAACATTTCTAGGGACGGGCAGGCAGGAGGGGTGGTTGCAAGGGAAAGGCCCTGCATGAATTTTTACAAAAGCGGTTATTATTTTCGGTTTTTATCTATTCGTTTTTTTTTTTCGGCAAATATGAACATAACAAAAGTTGCTTTATTTTGTTTATTTAGAGTAGTAATTGTTGTGATATTCATTTTTGTCCTTTTAAGAAAGTATAAAACGAGATATACACCTATAAACTAAAGCGGGAGTCAACTATTTTATTGGGCGCTAACGATTTGAACCGAACTTAAACAAAACTCGATTCGTTATGCCAATCTAGCATTTAAATTCTTCCATGATTATAAGTACTATAATTAACTTAATTATTAAGCTATATTATTGTTTAGGTTTGTTAGAACGGGACAAGATGA